>JAPYZK010003669.1:0-15702 GCA_030522785.1 Platygaster equestris
ATGGTTTTGGGAAAAATTTGGTGATGCGCCATCATTGAAACGATCCCTCGCATTGTTACAATTTACTGGAATGGATTCGGAAGATATTGCTGTATTTTTGACCAAAATCTTTCATATTTATCTTCTTTTGAGAAAAATTGTTTCAAAAATAAAAATATATGAAAAAAATGAAAAAATATAAATAAGAAGAAAAAAAAAATTTTTAGAGTAAGAAAAATGGAGGGGCTATTGTATTGGTTGAGCCTCACAGCAGAAGGCGTGGTTGGCCTCTGCATTTTTATTGAATGAAGTTAACTAAAATTGCAGATGATCTTTTTATTTTACCAACCTCTAATTATAAATAATTCTGATGTATCAGCAGCAGTAAAAATTCTATCTTATCAGTTATTTTTGTAGGTTACAATACCAAAATTTCTACCTTACTGACAGGGGTTTCTACTTTACTGACATTATATTCCACCATGAATGATTCCTACCTTACCAACCATCTACTCTAGTCATGCGATGGTAGGAGAAGTGGGGGGGGGGGCCGAAATCTCAAAAAGAGGAGCGGGGGGGGGGCGCCATTTTTCTCAAAGCCCTACTACTGGTAGGAGTACAAAAGGAGTCAGTAGATTCACGCAAATATGACTATTTTCGTTCCTATTTTCTTCTTCTCCTTCAACTTCACTCCATCTTGGCATGATGTAGCATTTATTCAGAATTTCTTTTAACTCTATGAATTCGAAATCTTGTGAGGGATCTCTCGTCATATGCACTCCAACGGTTTGGGACGATAACCTTACATTATGGGAAGGTACTGATGTGCGGAATTTCCTGATAAGAAGTTGCACAGTCCCCTGGACTCGAACGATGTTCTTGATTATACATGTATCTGAATTCAAGAGTTTCAAACAGCAATTTCGACCATCAGTTTTAAATGTAACTACCCCAATTGGATCTTCTGAAACTGTTCGCAATTTTCAGGAACGAGTTCTGCAGGCAAGGGACCTTCGGCATGTTTTTTCGACAATTCGACAAAAAACTTCATTATTCGGAGTCCTCATCATAAGTTCGTTTCGTTCACTTAATCTTCCGTAAAATTGTTCAAGATTTTGGTTCGGTTTGCGTTGTCGATTTTTAGGATGCGATGTCGATTTTTGCGATGCGAAATTTAGGCATGTTGTTTTCATAACTGGAGGCACTCAACGAGTCCAATGGCCCGAACCTCCTCACATCTCCAACAATGTGTGACAAATTATGGGTATTGTAAGACAAAAAGCGATTCCATTAGAGTTTTTCTGCGACCATGGCGAAACCTTCAAAAGCTGCTTGACAATAGGTATTTGGTCTTCTGTCACAGTTTCAGAATTCAAACATCTTACAACACAGTGCAACAACAAGAAATGCTAGTACAAATCTTTCGGAAGCACAGACTCGAAAACTACTGGGCCGATGTAAAGTAGAAATAGTCTGAGTTGCGTTGCCTTCATTTTGCTGAACTTGGACAAATCTGATGGGTCCCGGTTAAAGTCGGAAAGACAAAAAGTTTTTAGAAACGTCATTCTAGAATCTACAATTTGAACCTGACTTGCGGCAAAACAACGACATGCGAATCGTCCAGTAACAAGAGTATGCAGCAATTTGTAAGTGGCGCCTAAGTAGATTAAGTGCATGCTCTCGAAACGAACTTGAGAAACCGACCCAATTATTCGCGACAAAGAACTTGGGCCTTTGTGATGATCCTCATCGATCATTTCTCGGTACTCCTCATCTGTTCTCGGGCGATGATGAGTACCCAGAAAGACTGTAGTACCTTGAAATAAGAACCCTCCTAACCAACATTTGGAACAGGCATGAAGTGAGTTGTGTCCAAAGACGTCAAGTAAAGGAGCTCGAGCAACAGCGTCGGCAATGAATAATCGAATTCGTAAAATCAGTACTCTGTTATGCACTCGCAGACCATCTCCATAAAGTACTTCTATCAGTTCAGTAAGGAGTGGTTTCAGAAATTCGAAGACATTCGTAGGTTCACTGTTGCTCAGAAAACCTCCTGCAATCACCGGTCTTTTGTCATTTATGTTGATTATCCGATACTGCAGAGGCCAAAACTGCTTTCCACCATGCCTATGGAGCTGACTACCATCCGTGCTCGAATCAACAACTATATATCCAGGGAGAAGGTGCACGGGAATGTGAGACAACTTTTGTTGAATCGTTTTCACAAAGCCAATATGCATGTCGGTCCCTCCAGCACTTCTTTCGATTATGTTGCGAACAGTTATCGTTGAAATGTTGACGACAGTCCTGGGATCTTACGGCAAGTCGTGTAAATTGAAAGGATATGCACGAAGGGTTTCAAGTGGAATGTTGCCTTGAGTGTAGGTCAAATTTGCAGTTAATAAGGCGTTTCTCAACGCCGCTTGACGCGCTTCCCCAATATCGGGAAAATCTTGTACTTCAACATTAATGTCACCGTCAAAGTTGTACAGATCGTCATTTTCTTCATCTCGTATGTCATTGATTATGTCATTTCCATATTCATCATCGTTAAAATCGTAAAAAGGTTCTCCATTGTTGACATCATCTTGTCCGTTATTGTCTGCATTATCATTGATATTATCTATAAGTCCGTCATTGTTTACTTCATTTGTGTGCTTGTTATTGTCCGAACGATTAAATAGTTCGTTGTTGTCATTTCTAGGTTCGTCGTCGTCGATTATATCGTTAGGTTCATCATTGTTTCTGTTATTATTGGGACCCATTATCATCAACAATATTTCGAGCTTCATTATCGTTCATCAAATCTTCACAAATCAATCTTGCATCATTTCGCGCGATGGCAAGGCGGCGTCTTCTCTGACTATTGCTCAGAGTAGAAAATGGTCGATATCTGTTAGACATTATTCTATAGAAGTTTGAAGTAGAATATCAAAAATATGCTAAAACAAAAATATCGACGAGGATCCTTTAAGCCCAATCTGCATGGAACGTCCTTACAATATGATATTAATGTAACTCGTAGAAAAAAGAAACGCGTTCACAACGCGTTACGAACGCGTTCATATAGAACACGTTTGTTCTTATAGAACACGAAAAACTCCATCTCCCCGTTTTGCCCCACTACCCGTTCTGACCTACCTTCCCCTAGAATAAAGTTCAAAATATAATTCTGATACATTATATCTACCATTTCCTCCAGAAATTTTTTTTTTATAAATAAATTTTAAATGAATGATGAATATCTCATGATTGAATAATATGATATTCAATTGATATCTAATAACAAATCATTCATATATAATAATTTATGGATAATAATATTCATATATATTATAATAAAGAAATTTCCTATAAATGAAAGAAAATTGGATTTTGTACATTTGTTGGAGAGGACTAAAATTTAAAATTTCTTAAATACATACTAATAATGTCTGTCATACTTTGAATGAACTTGAATCATAAAAATGTAACAGAAATTAAAATTGACAAATTTCCAGAAAAAAATTCGCAAAATAAAAAAGGATTGAATGAATAACACTCCAAAAAATACCATATTTTGAAAAGTCTCGAGAATTTTCGAGTTAATGGATTCTCAAAAATTGAAAAACTGAAAATTTTTGGAAACTTCTAGATTTCTTGAATGATAGAAATTTTCGAAGTTTTTCAAAATGTCTAAAATTCGAAGTATTTCCGAAATTCCGTAATTTTTAGAAATTTTTATATTTCGTAAGTTTATGTTTTTTCTGAAATCCTTAAATCTAACGATTCCAGACCTATTACAATTTCGAAAATATTCGGAGTTTTCAAAGTTGGAAAAATTAAAAACATTGTTGATAATTCGAAAATTTTAAAACTTCTCTGAATTTAGAAGTTTTTTAGAATTAAAATTTCTCAGAATTTTCGTGCATTTTTCATTCTTTTGGATTAATTCTAATCATTTACAATCCATAAAAAAATTCTGAATATTCTAAAAATTTCGAAAGTTTTTGTATTTTCGGGAGTTTCAAAAAATTTCAAATTCAAAACTTTTATTAAATTTTATGTTTTTAAATTGTCAATAAAACGCTGTTACATTCACAAAATTTTCGCAGTTTGCCAAAATTTCCGAAATTTTCAAAATTCGATATCATCTTAACTTACACCTATCTTTTGCTCATCTTACATCCATCTCATACTTATCTTACACCTGTTATACACAAGTACGGGTGTATGATAAGTGAAAGATGAATCGGCGTGGTTAAACATTCTTTAATTTTTTTAAAACAGAACGTGCTGTTCAAAATTTATGTGAAACTTAATAATTATGAACATTAAAGAAACGAAATTAAAAAAAAAAAAAAGTTTTCGAATTGATTCCTAAAATTGATAAACAAACTCAACAAATGTTCATTGATGAAAAACTGAGAATACCGGAAATTTTGAAAGTAATCTTGGTTTTGAAAATTATGTAGACCGTGGAAATTTTTTATTACTTCTAAAAAACCACAAGTTCACTAATTTTGGAAGTGCCAACATTTTGGAACAATTCCATAAAAATCACTGACTTAGAATGATCAAAAAATCTTGAAACATTCAACTCGTTTCAGAAACCTTGAAATTTGGACCTCTTGAAGAACTCAAATATTTGTCCAATTAAGTGTAAAACTTAAAATTCGTTCATTCAAATAAAAATTGATTAGAAAGACCGTTCACTTAATAACGTCACGCGTTTTTCATTGGATACCTTCTCGCACTTATCTCCCATCGTATTTATTTTTTCCTTCAATTTATTCGAATTTATTTAAATTTTTTTCAAAAGATACACATTTTGAAATGCGCCTGGAAAGTTCACAGAATCTTTAAAAATCTCCAAAATTCCAAAACATTTCAAGGAACCCAAGATTTTTTGAAAACAAAATTGTAATCTTTGGATTTTTTGACCAAAAATCGCAAAATTTCTCACAAAACTTAAATATTTGACATTTTCCGACGAACACAACAAAATTTTATCCTTGAAAATCTAAAAACTTTTTAATTCGACATAAAAATTGAACAATTTCATAATTTCTGATGAACCAAACTTTTTGGTATTTTTCAATTTCCAATTCCAGATTTTCTGCGGAATTTTATTGATCATCAGTTGAGGAATGTTAAGATAGATTTCTTACTCACTTGTATCTCTCAGTACGTTGAAGTTGATACGTATATCTATTTCTTCCGGACGGCTAGGTGCTTCGTGTTTGGCGCTTGTTGATTGATATCTAAGTAGATAAATGTCCAAGTGTTCGTCGATGTTGACTTGTGAGCAGCAGGATCCGAAAAGGTCAGCAAAATCGAACTCAGATCTGTGGAAAATGGAGAAATAATGAATTAATCTTCCGATTTCAAATAAAATGAAGATCCGTTGCGAAATATTTTGAAATTCTCAGCAAAACTCGAATATTTTTGAAATTTCAGACTAGGAACGGAAAAACTTGAAGTATCAAGAAACCAAACATTTCAAATTACAATTAAGTTCAAATTAAAAATATTTTATTTCTCAGAGAAAACTCCGTTCAATGGAAAATAATAATACTTTTTATGATAGAATGTTAATATTTTATAATTGTCAGGAAAAAAAATAAATAATTTCCTGAATTCCAATTTCAAGATTTATTTTAGAATTCTGAATAAAAAAAAATATGGAGGTAGTTTTCTTACTGGTTCGAATTTTTGGATATGTTGAAGTTTCTTTCGTTTCGTGGTTGATTTTTATTCAGAGCAAGTGGATGTCCGAGTACTTGTCGATGCAGACTCGTGAGCAGCAGGATCGGAAAAAATCAGCAAAATTCAACTCAGATCTGTGGAAAAAGGAAAAATTTTTAATAAGACTCAAAATTCTGAATACAATTAAGAATTGTTACGTATCACTTCAAAATTTTCAGCAAACTTTAGATATTTTCAAATTTCGGACCAAACCAAAAACTTTTGATGTCCGAAAAAACAAAAACGTTTAACATTCCATTAAAATTAAAATAATGACTTCATTAAAAAAAAAATTATTGAATAAATGATTGTTATAATTTGTATAATTTGATTTCGATATAACATCATAGTCAGGAAAAAATAGTTTGTTGTTCAAATTCCAATTTCAAGATTTTTGCCCGGATTCCGAATAAAAAAAAATGTAGAGATAGTTTTTTTTATGTTTTCTTTTCGAACTTACGACAAATAGAAAGCAAAAATTCAGCAGCTCAAATCATCAGAACATGCTACTCATTATAACTGTCTAAAATTGACAGGGAAAATTTCGTTACCTTAGCTCTCAGGATCTGAGATTTTCCGCGAAGGTCCAAACACTCCAAACTTTCACTAGGTAAATTCCGAAGTTTTTCTTAACAATTACCCAATGAACGAAACGATATTTCATAGGGACACAGCGGCACATGTGCTATTTGTTGTTGTTTTTATGTTGAAAAAAGCTTATGTTGTATCGTACTCCGTAATCGATATCGATATATTGATTATTAAACATGAGTGCGTGCGAAGGATTCAAGCATGCGCGGAAAATTGGCCAAAAATCGAATGATCTTGAACTCATTCTATAAATGTAAGATGATTATGACTTGTGGTTTATAATTTAATGCGGGAATGAGAATAAATGCAAACAAAAACAATGCAGGACATACTTCATAGCTTTAAAAGAAAGAGATTGTGATTTAATATACATAATGCATATGTATATGAATCGAAATTTTCTAAATATAAAGATTAGCGGAATGAAAAAAAAAATTTCTGACGCATTTAACAATTGATGTTGGAATTTAAAAGAAAAACTGCTGAAACTTGAGTAATCCGCAAAACGCACAAAAGTCGCATCACGTGAGATCAAAACTCATGTGTGATCTCAACTTGAATGCAGAATGCGCGCACGCGTGAGATCGCATGGCGTGCGCCAAATGTGTATGCGCATGTATGTGCCCCAACTTGGAGTCCAATTTTTTCCAGCTCATTTTGGAGACCTTCCAGTGTTTTTTTCCGAAACAAAGCACGTCGTACGTGATAATGACACTTGTAAGAGATTTTTAGAATTTCTCCAGAATTCAGAAAACTCTTGGTCACAGTTAGATAACGAGAAATGAGTGTCCCATCGGGCATATGTTCATTATTTATTTTTTTAAAGTACGATCCGGTGTTTTTTTTGCTTTGCAGTGGGCGCTTAATAAAAAGCATTCATCGAAGAAGCGTCAATGATTTTTTCCGAATTCAGAAAACTCTCAGTGACACGTCAAAAGTGCGAGTTCTAGGTCTCATCGGGTCAAGCTGTCAAAACATACGCATACAAGCATGCGGCCATGCGTGTATGTGCATGTATGTGCCCGAACTCGGAGTCTAATCTTTTCCAGCTCATTTTGAAAACCTCCCGGTGTTTCTTTCCAGAAAAAGTCACGGCGTACGTGATAATGACACTTGTGAGGAAATTTCAGAATCTTTTCAGAATTCAAAAAACTCTTTGTGATAGGTAAATAACGAAAAATAAGTGCACCGTCGGGCATATGTTCGGTATTTTTTTTTTACGATCTGGTGTTTTTTTTGCTTTGCATTGGGCGCTAAATAATAAAAATTCATCTAGGAACCGGTGATAATTTTTTCAGAATTCAAAAAACTCTCGTTGATGGACGAATAACAAGAAATCTGGGCTGGCATTTTAATATCAAGTGTC
Organism: Platygaster equestris; assembly: GCA_030522785.1. Classification (NCBI taxonomy): domain Eukaryota; kingdom Metazoa; phylum Arthropoda; class Insecta; order Hymenoptera; family Platygastridae; genus Platygaster; species Platygaster equestris. The sequence continues at coordinate 7,664 of JAPYZK010003669.1, forward strand.
ACATTTGACATTCTAAAATGTATAAAGACAGCACCGTCCGCCAGCGCCCCCTGGAAAAGCACGAAAACAGTACCTCGGGAAACTTCGTTTTTCTCTCTCTATAGTAGAGATTCTCCACACACAATTGTTCCATTGCGTCGCGTCTACCCGCATTTCCTTACACGCGACACGCTGCGTCGTTTGCTCTAACACCGTCAACTGGTGCACCCTAGTTGACCATTGTTCCATTTGTTTTTCCATTCCAGCTAATTTCATTTGACATTTGTCAGTTGTTGTCAATGCAATGTTCATCAACAATGCGTAAAAAGACACCGGTATCATTCAATCATTGATCATCGATCGAAACTTGTACAATTGCTCTAAATTTGGACAATCTACGAATATTGGAATTCTCCAAAACAAAATAATACGAATTCGCCAGGATTTTATAATTTTAAAAATTCAATTAATTATAATACACGCCCAGAGCTCCAAATTTTGTAAATCTCTTTATCTATGAAACTTTGACATTGTACATCTTTAAACTTTTAAAATAATTAACACGTGATGGTTTCATAATTTCACCAGTTTTTTTTTCAACTTGTTAAAAACTTAAAAACATGTCACAAACCCATGAAAACCTGCGATGTTTACAATAATTTGCAACATTTTTTCATGAAAATGGGATATACGTTCAAACTGCGAATTCGAAACTTCAAACATTCAATAACTCAACAACTCAAAAAATAGTGAATTGTCCAACATTTCGGAAACTTTTCAATCACGATAATTTCATGAAAAAGCGCAAGTTTTACACAAACAATCGCGAATTTGAAATACTTTCGGACCTTTCTAAGAATTCTGTACTTTTGGAATCGTTGAAAGAACTTTGTTTTCTCAAGTTGATAGATAGAATAAAAAATCATTTTCAAAGCGGTGTTTTCAGGCGTGTATTTATCATCACATTATTTACGTTATCGCATCAATCACATTTAGACAAGCACACTCCGCACACTTTCTGCGAAACACACATTTCTCTCGGGAAAGCAAGTTATCAAGTCTTCATTGAGTTCACTGCCAGGATTTACTCATAGATTTTTTTTCGCTACTCAAAACATTCACAAATATTGACAATAACCCCTTTAGTGTGATTTCAATTTTTATTTGAAAAAACTCATTAATTTGTGTACTTTTCATTAGAAAATGAAAATTTCATTACGTCTACTGCATTAAACTCTTGAAAATTTTTTATGACATCTGCGATTCCCATAGAGTCATTTGATTGGAAGTGTATTGGAGTATACATATATTCTTATAAATCTTGCATACTTATGGGGAAAAGTTTTATACAATTTTCATGAATGCACCCCCAATATAAATCGCTCATTTTACGAAAGTTCGATAAAATGCATAATTTTATTTTACTAATCTTATGTGTATGTACAAATATAGGCATTGAATGTGTCATTTGACGAGAAAAAATACCAAACATTGAAATTCGATTTTTTCCCTACATTTTTTCGAATCAAATTTCAAATTCCAATTCGACTTTCGACTTCGCGAGAAGCTCATTTGAATAAAGTCATCATTTTTTTACAACAATGTTCTTGACGGCATGTTCATTACGACTGCATTCATACAGATCCCGCTGTACCCTGAATTACACGCATTTTGAATGTGCATTAACATCCACAGACTATAGCGCTATTTGCGTTAATGGTTAAAGCTTGCAGGCTCCTTTATCAGGGAGCAGCAACCGTTACTATGCCATTATCGGCATTTTAGTTTTGTCAAGAGTGGTCCGACGACGGCTGCCGTTGGTTTACTGTTAACCGCAAGCCATTATCGGGCCAATAGCGTCACTTTCGGCTTGTCTAATGACGGTCACCAGTCATCGGCAGGCGTCATTGGGCCATTCGTGGTTTTTTCGTTTTGCCGGCGACGGTCCGATCATAGGCAGCCATCGTACGGCTGCCATATCGGGCCGATCAGGGCCCAGTCATCATTCATGGCTGACCCTCGGCAATTTCTAGCTAAGTAGTTAAGTATGATTCTAAGAAGTTACAATTTCTATAGAAACTGTAGAAAAATTCGTGTAACTTTCCGTAACGTAATGATAGTCTTATAAGATCGATAACACATAAATCTGTTATAACATACATTCGCTATTTTATGACGGTTCAATTGGAATATGTTCTACAATATTTAGTGGGGGATGCGGTAAGTGGGGTTTGGGGGGAGGGGGCTGAAGCCTCCATATAATCTGATTTTCATAAAGTGAACAGCAGCGTATTGCGATAGAAAATTACATTGTTCAGATCCCGAATTCCTCACTGTGGCCGCATGCACTTAAAAATTTTTCAAATTAATTGTTTTACTAAGGTACCCGAAAATTTCGAAATGATGAATATTTATATTCTTCACAATGTAGGTAATGAATCTCCAACAGTAAGAGATATAATTTGTTCAGATTCGTTTCTTGAACAACAAATTATACATTCGAAGCATTGTGTTCGCAAAAAAAGTTGCCAAATTTTGAATATGTTCATTTCGGAATTTTGTTAATAAAAATTGTTGTGCTTTACATGTGAAATGATTAACATTAAGGATCTTACTTTAAAATACAATGGATTGTAGTTAGGCCGAATATTAGGGAAAAAAAAATTTTTCCATTTTCTCAACAGACATTTAATCATTGCTGTGCAATGATTCTTCGAGACCAGTATTGTTGCTATTGTTGATGTGGGTATTTTTTAAAGAAGGCCCAAATCCTAGGCGCAAGCGTTGAATAACACACAATAAAATCTCTCTCACATTCTTTCGAGTGACTTTTCATTCCGCATAAAGTTGAAATACTGCCACTGAAACACAGAGAAAAAACTCACTTTTGTAGAGTACCATTGCACTTCAGTAGAGTAGAGTATCGCTTTGTTGAAAGTTTACTCCCACTCTTGTTTAGAGTGAATTGTAACTTTAAATTTGGAGTTGAATCCAACTTTTCATATACAGTCATAATCCACTTTTGTGGAGTGAAATTTCACTCTATCGGAGAAAACATTCCTCTAAGTGTCTGAGTGGCAGTATTTTAACTCTATGTGACGTAAGAAGTCACTCTCAGGAATTAAGGGAGTGAGTAAAATCGGTAGAATAATTTTTTCATGGATCTTGAATTTTGAAAATTACTTATTCGGAATTGGAAGTATCAAACAACTTTACTGCTTCACTCAAGTTTCTACGTTTAAAGTATGTTTTACAGTGAAATTTTTGGCTTCGGAGATTTTTATATTAAAGAATGGAATTCTCAGAAATTCGAGTTCTCAAAATGATGGTGACATTTTTAATCCTCATGTTTTGCAAACTTTCTAGTCTTCACGAAAGTACTGAACAATTGTTAAACTTAACACCTGTTTACTCTGAAAATCGACGGTACACGAACTATAACTAAATATTAGATCACAGTTCCGAAACTACAATGGGGCAGCCGAGGCGGTGCCCCGGGGCACTAATGAAAAGGAACACAGTAAAAGGTCCCCTAGATATTTGTAAGGGGCTTTCATTTCACCTTCGAGTTGTCGAGATCATAAATTGTCTCGATACCAAGGTCAGAAACACAAATTTGGTAAAATGTCTCTTTCCCAGCAATTGTTTTTTAATTCAAAAATTTCTGAATGCAGGCGATCAGAATTACTCAAATCCTCTGGATCTTACAATTTCGTAAATTGAATCTTTGAAGCTCACAACTTGGGAAATTTCTGAAATTATGAATTATACGAACTTCGAAATTAAAATGTACTCCTGGTAAACCTATAACCACTTACATAGGTGGTTGCTAAGTGGTTACTATGTGGTTGTCGAGGGACTAATATTTCCTCTATATAATTGATCAGCATGTAATTCTTACACTAAAATTGATCTAATTTGTTTATTCTTCATTATTATCGGGCAAAATACAGCGCAATAGTCCAATAAAATATATTAATTTATTAATTTTTATATAACTGTCGATAAGGTACGATCTGTGATTTTACCCTACAATAATAAAGTTTCAGTATCATTTCAAACTACTGTGTTCTGTATTTTGCCCAAGTAATACCATAAAAGCACCTACTGAGAATTAATTTCATTGAAAAAATGCATTTTAAATGATTTTTAAGCGAGAATATATCAACCACTGGACGATCTCTAAGTGGTTAGAGGTTTACCAGGGAAGTGACCCCTGAACCCTTCTTCTTTATAAAAATTCAATTGAAATTTTGAAATAATTACAATACACAAAAATTTTATTAGTACTCAGTTAAAACATTGGAAAATTATCAACCATGAAATGGAGTATGCATCAAATGTCAACATAAAGGTTATCAAACTATAAATTTTACACTTTAAACAACAAGTGGTTCCATCTTTTGAATTAATGCATTCGATTGTTAACACTTGATATGTTCAAAACTACAAAATTTGGCATCATCTTATACATTAACATTTATTAATTTCAAATATATACAATTTTGCAACTTTGAATATTGCGAACACTTCTAAAATTAAAATAATGCACTCTTTTCCAAATGCTCATTAGAACAATGTTTCCTTTTTGTATTATATTTTGAAAATGAATTCGATTAATTGGAGCCAATGTCACAAATTTTGATCTGCGATATTAATAAAAATCTGCAATACCAGTTGTACAGCGCTACGTTTGAACAACAACCTATGATTACGCACAACTTGCCGATATGTTGTTGAACGAATTTTCCATTACTAATAAATACTGAAGGGGGTCTTCTACGTATGAAATTTCTGGAAATCGGATATTTTTTTTTGTCATATTTTAAATCGAAAAGTCCTTTAAAATGTGACCCATGAAGGATTTTGAGAGATACGCGTTAGTTATGCTATTCGCGGCAGCTACTGAGGTTTTCGGCGTTTTTGCAGCAGGCGCTCGCGGCGTGACTCAAAAAAAAAAAAAAAAATTGTCTGACTGTCAGTTTTTTACAGTTTTACGAGTCTGTTTGTATATACATGTCTTTTCGGGACCGGAGTGTCGTGTGATTTCAGTCTTTAACCGATTGAATCGTAAGTTGTACTAATCATGTTTTATCCCATCATATATATCTAAACGCGTTTCCCCAAAAGGCGTGTTCTTCAAATTTTTGGCAAGAGTTCTTTGGGACTACTTGGAATTTCGGGGATTATCTTATCTCTTATTATTCGACAGACATGTCGCTAACTTTAGATACAAGTTTTTTTGGAAAAGTTTGTTTATTTGATTTTAACAGCCTTTTTTAATTGAAAAACAATATGTCGAAGAACATTATTCTAGTTCACAAGTCTGCTTTTTTTTGGAGTTTGCAAATTTTATGAAAATCTTGTTTCTACAGTGAGCCAACGCAACAACAAATGAAGAAATTTTTTGCTATTTGTTATCAAGGTAACCGTAATCTCAAACTCTTGCCACAAAGTCGACTCTTACGTTTCAGCAGAGGCAACGTTGAGAACACTTGAAGGTCGCTATTGCTGAGCAAAAATTTTTTATTCGTCATTTTTTTATACTCAAAAAACGTGTCAATAACAGGCAGCTAACCATTCTTCATTATCATGTGTTATTTTTTGCAAACCATTCTGAGAAATAAGCTTCCACATTCGACTTATACGTAGAAGACCCACTTAATTTACAAAGAAATATTAGTGGTCTCATACCATTTTGGGAAGCGATGAGGTTTCAAGGTTATTCTGTGCCATGCTGTGGAGTTTCTAATAATCTGGGAAAATGAAGGGTATTTAGGTTACAATTACAAAAAGTACTGAATAGCGCAAATAAGGAATGTCTCACTCCACGAAACGATCACAGGACTCGCCTTTAGCTCGGCCTGTAAACCTTTGTTTCGTCAAATCCGACATTACCAATTTTCACAATACTGTAGCATTTTTATCAAATTGAAAAAACTTTCTCCGTTTCGTTTTGTTCTTTCAGTGAACTTTTAGAAACCTTTACAACCACAATAGTACAAAGAACACTTAAAACAATAATGAAATTGAAAGTAAGGTAAATGTGCAGTTCAGCGTCCGGTTCTTAAAATAGAGTATTTAACCAAAAAGGTTTTTTTTTCAATCTGTGTTTTCCAGTAAAAAACGTAATATAATTTGCAGAGAAGGGGTAATTTTGCATTAAGGTTACTAACAATGAAAAAAAGTGTTGAAAAACGTCAGTGTTTCCGGAAGTTATTGGGGTATATTTATGAACTTTTGGTTACTTTGCTATGATATTTCACTTGTGAGAATTGTCTGAAGAGCATTACCTATTCTTTTAAAGTGTTACGTGCGTTATTAATATTTTAAACGTTTACTCGCGGAAGCCATAACAACATAACCTCAGTTTGGTTGTTCTACGATTGAATACGAAAAATATTAATAACGCACGACAAAGTGGATGCAACGACAAATTTCAAAGGTTATCCTTGGGTTGCAAATTTCTTAATTATGAAAAACAGTATGTCCGGCGTTTTCGCGCTATTAATCACCGATTTGTAGTATTCAATATCATTTCAGGTAATATTTGATTTATAGAAACCATCTCATACAGCTTAAATTGTCATTTTTCAAATTTTATAGTGTTTATCGATTATGACATTATTTTATAGTTTACTTCTTGATGTATAGTTTGATCAATAAAAAATATCACAATATCACTTACAATTACTTTTTCATAATACCTAACATACATAAAATGTATCATTTCCATTTTTGTTATTTGAAAAATTGTCACTATTGTTGACTTTTTATTAAGTATCGAAAATGTAAACAAACCACACACAAAATGTACTATATCAATAAAACGATACAATTGATGATAATATGATGATTGTCAGCTATTTAATGATGAATCAACATTTTTAATAATCAGATTGTTACATAATTTATGACGGCTATTCATGATTCAAAATGAATATCAGAGGCTGACTTTCATAATTTCCAGTTAGGATTTTACTCAAAATTATAAAAACGAATAATGCATGCTATTTTCCGAGTGAAATTGCTGCAAGAACTCATTTTCATATTTCAGAAATCTGCAACCCAACTGCAACCTTTGAAAGTTGCATCCTCTTTGTCAGAGCAAAAAAAGTGGCAATTCCTTAAGTATCAAAAATGAAAATAAAACATGTTATACATGTTGTGTATGATGATAAAGTAATTGTAAGTAATGTTGTAATCGTTTTCAATGATGTAACTATAAATTAACAACTAAACAACAAAATAAAGTCATAATTGTATAAACACTAAAATATCCCATACTGACAATTTAAGCTGTATGTGATGGTTTTTTGAAATATAATATTACCCGACATGATATTGAATAATAAATATCGGTTACTGATAGCGGGAAAATTACGCAGATACTGTTTTACATACTTAAGAGATTTGCAACCCAACGACAACCTTCAAAGGTTGTCGTTGGGTTGCATTCAATTTGTCAGGGTTACAACACTTTTTTCAGTTTTCATAACGTTAATGCATAATAACCACTTCTCCTCAAACTAAATTAAGTTCCTTGCTGAAAAACAAATATAATAGAAAAAATAATTTTGTCAAAAACTCTATTTTAAGGACCGGACGCTGCACTGCACATTTACCAAAAGTAATAATAGTAACAAATATTATTAACGAATGCAACATCGACAAACAATAATTTCTTGCACAAATGGAATAGTAAACGAAAAAATACAGAAAACTAACTTAAAAAAAGTAAAATATTTATTGGAATTGAAACGGTCATATTTTCACCGTTGAAAAGATGCATTTTTTTATTTTATATTTTTGTTGTCCCGCAATCCAATTAGTATTTTGATAAGAGATATTTAGTATTTCAAAATTCTTGGTACAAATAAGAGTAACGAGGCTCCACTTCGGCCATCTGAAACGAGGTGAGTGACGGCCTTCTTATGGCTTCAATTATTTAAGTGTTATTCAATTTCGAAGCTCTGGATTTTGAGCAAGTTTTTTTTGTTCAAAATTATAGTTTGTGGACTCGCCCGGCAATTCCGCTAGTTGTAAGATATTTGTAGGTA
>JAPYZK010003670.1:0-11514 GCA_030522785.1 Platygaster equestris
AAAAATTGTTTTGGTTAATTTGACTCATTTAAAATTTCAATAACCTCACAATTCACATTCGAAAAATGATAAAGAAATCCGAATAAATACACACAAAAGTCGATTTGGTACAGCCAAATAAACATTTGGTAAAAATAGGACACAAGAAATTTTGCATTTGACTGTACCAAATGTTGATTAGCTGTACCAAATTTGACTTGAGCTAAGATGAATTTTTGTTTTCGTACGTATACTCAGACAAATCATCATTTTAGCTCAAGTCAAATTTGGTACAACTCACCAAAATTTTGTACAGTCAAATGAAAAATTCCGTGTGTCCTATTTTTACCAAACGTTTATTTAGCTGTACCAAATCGACTTTTGTGTGTATCTAAAAAAATTCAACAATGTAGAAATCTTTCAAACTCGACTTTGAAAATTCGGAAAATTCTGAACTCCGGACCTCGAAGTTAAAATTCTCGAAGGTTAATTACAGAAAATTCTGAAAGGTCAAAGTTTCAAATTCGAAAGTTCCACAAACGCACAGAAAGCCTTAAAAATTATAAATCGAAAATTTGTAAAACGATTTCAAAAAACTCAGCCGAGTCACAAATTTCCGAATCAGTCAATTTCAAAATTCGAAATCGCCGGTTCGAAAATCCGATAACAAACCTTCATATTCGTCCCTACAAATTTCACATAATGTTCATAAAAAAAATAAAAATTTCCAAAATTCAGAAACTCTCGTTCAAGTTTCAACACTTCTTTAAAGAAATCACAAAATTCCCTGAAAAACCCGCATGTTCTCCAGGACTTCAACCTGTGGAAGTGTGACGAAAACTTCCAAAAAACCATACGAATTCCCCTCAAAAGTATCACAATCAATAATTCGGCTACAAAAAATACAAAAACATGAAAAAAACCCGATTTCAGTCTCAAAAAACCTCAGTTTGAAGCACACTCATTCATCCCCGTATCGATTCGCGCGTTACAGGGTTACGGTTATTTTAACACCGCCATCTTGAATATTCGCCTATTTATAGAGGGTGCATCAACCGCTGCAGCCAGTAAGAAATGGGATTCGACCGAGAGCAGAAAAACACGTACATGCGTGTACATTAAGGAGCATGCAGCATCAGCAATGGGGTGCACACGCACACATATACCGCACAAATATGTATAATACCATGTATGTACACATGTTTTTATGAGGGTTGCGACCGGGGCGACACATGTGGGGCGGCGTGTCAATAGAATTCGGGCGACGCTCTGTGTGTTACATTATTTTCACTTGGGGTCCCCGCACCGTGACTGGTTTCGATTCGAACGAGGCTTCTGTATCTTAAGGGAGAGGCAGATTTCCGAGTTCCGCAATGGTGGTCATCCTGCGGTCTATGCATTGTTCGCATTGGCATTTATCATGGCTGCTCTCATCTCCCATGAATTGGATTAAAATATATTTGAGAGCTCACTCGTTTAAGGGATGTAAAATCGCGTTTTGAAGAAAAAAATGGCGCTCGCGACCTTCAGACTTTGAAGCCCTTGTTTTGTTAGTCGGATTACGTAGTATGTGCATGGTTTCAGACGTTTTTGAACACTTTGAATTGAAATTGACGAGTTTGTTTCGGATTCGGAAATATTTTTTGAGAACTGATGAAATAATGTGCGAATATATGGTAATTGATCCAAGTTTTGAGAGATTGGTCGAATTTTGATACTATTTTTACAATTTTTACAAAAATGGATACAGTAGTATAGATTTTTGAAAATTGTATTAAATTATGACCACGTATTCATGAACATTTTTTAGAATTTCTATACAAGGGATATTTTCGAAGGTTTCGTAAATTCATACACAGTATGTATTTCGTAAAATGGAGTCGAAGTCGATAAATATATTTTTGAAAATATGCAATGAAAATTGAAAAACAAAAAAATTGAATTTTTCAGGAATTCTGGAGCGTTTTGGAAAATTTTGTCTCGCCTTGTTTCGAAGGAAACTTGCTTTTGAAGAAATTTTTCGAGAATTTTTTAACTTTCGAAAAATTCTGTAAATTCTCTCTAAAATTATGAAATTTTCAGAACGAGATGTTATATCACAGAAATTCTCTCAATTTCGAAAAGATGATGAATTACTCGAGCATTTTCGAACATGATGAAACCAGCTGAAATCTCTTACACAATTGTCAAATTTTTGGCAATTTCCGGAAGACTCAACAATAACTATCAACTCTCGATCATAAATTCCCCTAAAAAATTAAGGACCATTATGGGTCTAAAAAAACTCTCCAAATTTGTAGCAAATGTTCCAAAAGTTCTCTAAATTCATGACAATTTGCCAAAATAGTTCTAAAAACATGTAAAAATTACTAAATAGAACTCGTAAAAATTTCTTCAACCACAAAACGTTCCAAAGGAAAAACAATTTCAAAAATTGCTCCACTGAGAGAAGATATATTTACTGTTAATATATGTATATTTGCTTATGGCGAAATGAATATAAATTTGCCCCAAATATATCAAACTTTGAATTTAAAATAATTTGTTAACTGTTAGCATATCATATTAAATTGAAAATGTCATATATTTGGAGCAAATATATTCATTTTGCCATAACCAAATATTCGTATCCTAACAGTAAATATATATTCTCTCAGTGCTGTAGAAGAACTTTTCGAAATTTTAATCAAAACGCGTATCAACCGTGTAGAACATCAAAATATCCAAAAACCTGATTTCTCACACTCAACCGAAAGTATGTTTGCCCGCACACGAAAAATGATATCAATTTCAGGTTCAAAAAACATTCATATCCTCCCGAAATCGAGGAACTATTGCACAATTTTACACTTTTAAGTAATTTACTAGGTAAATTACAGTGAAGTTACGTTGCCCTTACGAAACTGATGTTTCTTTTTACTGCCTCAGTCAATAAATTCGTCGTTTCTTTTATGACCCTCCTACGATTTCGTGGCTCGGACGCGAGCGAACGCGTCCCATTATCGTATTTACGCCTCATTGTCTCAATGTATCATGCCGATGTTGCGCCAGCAAGCTCGCTCTTGCTTAAGTGTACACTTCGAGCTTGCGGATCTCGTTCGCGAGCGTTATATGCGCGCCAATCTACGCGCCTAATGCGCTTGGTGCAAACAAAGCATTTGCGCTCGTTCCTGCGTGGACATTTTTCCGAAACGATTTCGTCAATCCCACACATAGAATAATATTTGTGTCGTAACAACATCCATTGACAAATTTAGCTTATTAATTTTATTGCAACATGAATATTTTTTTCAATAGGCAACTCTCAGATTATTAAATTCAATATGTGCGCAAATTTCTGAAATACATCGCAAATGTTAGTCACATTACAGAATTGAATGAATTTTTATATTTTATATTCCAAAGTTCGTACCACAAAAATTTTGCCTGAAACTGGCAAACATTAAAATTATGATTTTTAATCCGAACCGTTGTCAATTTGAATTGCAACATTTTTAAATTAAAAAATTATTAAGTTCTCTTAATTGAAAAAATTTACAACATGTCTAATCGAAAAAAACTTTTTAGTAAATATGTTCATCAACACCCAAATAAATCAATAAAAATTGACTTCAAAATGCAAAATAGTGATCAATTCAAATTACCACGAATACTTTTTTCCCAAAAATCAATGAATGTTCCCAAACTATTTCGCCTTTCGAATAAAAAACTCGACAACTCATTAAAGCTCCAAAAATTCGACATTAATCCACATCAACTCTAAAATCGTTCGTTTCAAAGCAAAACCACAACCTCCAATCAAAATAATTTACAACATGAACACAAATCGCAACTTTCTACGAAAGAAAGTTCATTACCCTGTTTACCCCAACCGACCATAAACGCCGTTTTCCCGCTGGGTTGAAGACCATTTTCGAAAAAAACCGTACAAAAACGGAACCACCTCAAAACCAAGAAAAATCAGCCGAAGCATCAGAAACGATCGCCGGAATTCGGAAACTCGAGAACCGGAATGTCGAAACCCCCGCAGGAAAGTCAATCAAAATCGAAGGCCAAGAAAAGCGCATTTTACGGTCAAACATCGCGGCAATAAAGCCATTTCAAATGCGAGTCCCTCGAGTTCCCGCGGTGCCTCGCCTTTGTGCCCCTTGTTTTGACAGTCGGCGGGTTCAGCCTGTTACTTTTACGATCAAGAAACTTTCGAATCACTTTTTTTTTACCGCCGAAACAAACACCACTCCAAAAACAAAAACCAGGGTCGAAAAAATACAAGATATATCCATATAAAAAAGAACTCTGAACATTTATTCATCTATGTACAACATCATTTCCAATCCATCATCCACCGTATATACAACAATAATGTACATACCAAAAAAAAAACTGCCCACAATATATTATCTTTTTACAACAATTTGGTACGAGCTCTCATCCCCGAAACCCCCCTCAATGTGCAACAAAAAAAGAATAGAAAATAACAAAAATAAATCAATATAATCACTCGAGTCATGCCAAGTCCTCATCGCAACAAAACAAAACGAAATTCACCGGGAAATGTTCGATTCACCACCCTGAGACAGTTCAACTCTGCCTCCCAGTCAAAACCGTGATGGGCTTCAGAAACAATTGCGGACTGTGCGCCATCGAAGATGACCTCTGCTGGCTCACCGGCGACGAGTTCGGAGACATAGGTTCCGGACTGCTTCCCGGGGACGAGTTCACCGGGACCCCCTGTCCCAGGACGCCTCCCTGGTGGAACCTGTGGATCTGGTTGGCCTGCCCTGCGAACGCCTGGTGCTGGTGCGCCGCCAGAGTCCTCAAGGTCGAATAAAAGTCGTAAGGACTCGAAGACGGATGGATCCCAGAAGCCGTTGTCAGACCATGCCCGGGGTACCCAGGAATCCCAGGGTTCTGAAGAAGCCTCTCCATGGAAAACGCCCCATGAGCCGGGGGTGCGGATGCCGGCAGTGGTTGGGGTTTGCACGGCATACTGGGAGCGGACGCCCCAGGTAAAAGACTCGCGGGGTAACCTTGGGGAACCTGGTAAACCCCCGTGGACGACGGGTAAGCACCCCGGTGCAGGTACGGCAGGGTGTACAGAGAAGCGGGCCACCCGGGTGTCGGGTAGGGCGCGGAGTAGAGTCCGCTGAGGACGACGCTCCTGCGGAAGGCGGCCTGCCTGGACCTGGAGGCAGCGGTGCTCCTGCGGCGGAGTTTGCCCGTGGTGCCCCCGATGAAGACGTCCTCGGAACTCGGGTCCAGCATCCAGTAGTTGCCCTTGCCCGGGTCGTCGTACTGCCGGGGAACTTTGACGAAGCACTTGTTCAGGGACAAATTGTGGCGGATCGAATTCTGCCAGCCCTGTTTGTTGTTCTCGTAGTAGGGAAAGTGGCGCATGATGTACTCGTAGATGCCGTTCAGGGTGAGCCGTTTTTCCGGGCTCTGACGGATGGCCATCATGATCAGGGCGTTGTAACTGTACGGGGGTTTCTCGGCCTTCTTCTTGTCCTCGTCCTTGGCGTCCTTGGGCGAGCTGCAGGGGCTCGAGGCCGCGTTCCTGGAACAGTCCAGGGGCGGTGTTTCGGCCCCGTCCCCGGTCACGTCAAGGTCGGACTCGTCGCTGGAGGCCGGTTGACTCGGGGGCGACATGTCCCCGGTCGGTGTCGCCGCGCAAGCCTCCGGCACGATGCTCCGGATGCTGAAGTTGCTCTTCAGCGCCGACCTCGCCGGCGGCGGGGACGCGCTCACTGTCTGTTGGTCATGGGGGTCTTCCATTTTCACCATCGTCTCCACTTTCGCGCACTTCACCGGCAACGATTCCGGTCAAATCGCGGAACAACTTGGGTTCTGGACGTTCACGAGGGAAAATTTCGCGACGAGTATTCGTATCTCGGACGCCCGGTTTCAAACTTTTGCGGTTGGAACTCGAGAGCTTCGGAACGTTCACAGGTATGGATCAAAGTCGTACGTCCGACGCGTTTGAGGTCTTGGAAATATCTGGCTCTGGCGGCCGAAGTGGGGGGTTATATACGCGATCCAACGCCACACCCCTGGGTATTCAGAACATTTCGAAGGCGTTCCTGGTATAGTTGAACGTACGGTTGCTGTGAAACGAGCTTCCCACCATGTACCCTGCGCCCAATGTTTGACGGCAAACAATGCAAATAAACGAGTAGGGGATAAAGCGCAGCCGCGACATTCGCGGCTGCAAACAAATCCGGGCTGCGCCCCCGTTTACTGCACTTTATTGTGCCAACTGCGACAGACTGGGGTTCGGGAATGTGCGATTGTTACGGGTGATACCGGGGCGAGGGGGTTATTAAAGAAATAAGGGCGATGTGTGCTGGGGGGTGGGCGTGGTGGTGGAGGCACTTGTTTTGAACTGAGGAACATATTGTTGCGATTTTGGTACCGGTAGGAGGATTTTGGGATTAATGAAAAAATTTTTGGGGGTGAGTCAATCGAAGAAGTGGGCAAATTTTGAGTTGGTATTTTTTGTTATGTAGAGTATGAAATTGATTGCAACACATTTTTGACAAACGATTTGATTTCTGATTGTTTGTTTTTTAATAACAAAAAATGTTATTTAATTTGATTAATTTGAAAAATGGTAGAATATTAAGAGGGTCTACCCGTGAATCATAACTTCGCCTCTCTTTATACCAAGTTCGTAAAAAAAAGTGTTGATTGGGTTTAAATTGAGTGTTTACTGTGCTTCGGTTTTTTTTACTTCAATTGAGTCAAGAGAGTGTCTCAAGTGTGTATTAATTGGGTGGAAATTGTGTCTTAATTGAGTTGAAATCGATCGAAAATACAGAATGATAATTAAATTAGTTGTAGGTGTGCACTGATTATTTGCATAAATTAAGTCAAAATGGTGTCTAAATTTTATATTGATTGGGATAAAATCGAGTTGGAATGGTGATATAATTGCGCATAAATTGGGTTGAAATTGAGTTTAATTCATATTCATTTAGTCAAAATTATACGTTAATTGTGCACTGATTAGGTTTAAATTGAGTTGTAATTAAAAAAAAAGTAATTTAATTCAATTAATTCGAAAAATAGTAGAATATTACGAGGGTCTATCCGTGAATCATAACTTCGCCTCTCTTTATACCAAGTTCGTAAATAAAAGTGCAGCTAAGGGTGTAATTCGATTTGTTTCGTACTTATCGCACTTTTACGACTTTGCCATGCAAATAATGCTTCCTGCATGCTCCTTTTTTGTCACGTCGATGATGAGCCTTGAAATTCGTGTCGAGGCTTTATGATTTATGCGACAAAATCGCGATCAACATTCATGTTGAATATTGAGATATTTTGTGTGACAAGGTCGCGATAAAGTGGAAAAAAATTGCAATTACGCGAGTGAAAATATTTGGGCATGCACGAGTATGATGTTTGTTGAAATAACGATCGGAATCAACTGAATTGAGATCGCAATTTATGATGATTTGCAATTCATGACGGTTTTTTTAGAAAAAAAAAAATATATATATATATATATATATATATACATGAAAAGGATTTTCTGTTTATTTCGAGTTTTTGTACCTATGTTTCGAATTTTTGAATGAGTGAATTTTTCAATTGATATTTTGAAACGTTCAAATTTTTTGGATAATGAAATAATAATGATGTAATATAAATGAAACTGTGTATTTACGGTTTAGAAGTTTTCAAATGTGTAAGTTTAGATTTTAAATACTAGAATATTATTATTAAGAATATCCAAATGTTGTAAATTTTGATTATTTGAAATTTTGAAACGAATTTTCCAGTTTTCGACATCAAAATGTTCTATAAATTGGAATTTTCAAAATTACATCGTGAAATATTGAAATTTTGAAAATTCAATTGCTCGAATAACGTTTGTTGATTCCTTAACCCAAATTTGAACGTCAAGAAAATTTTATATCAACAGTTTCAAAAATTTTTCAATAAAAATATTCGAATGATCAAAATTTTGTTCTTGGATTTTTGAATTTCCGGAATTTTAAATTTTCGTTGCCGAATGTGAGTTTACAAATTTCCAGACACTCAAAAACTCGTCGATTTTATAATTATGTATTTGCATTTTCAAATTGGTATAACACTCATTATTTCCGGATTATCATCAATTTTTCCAATTTGATGATAAAGTTTGAACTCAATCCAAAAATTTGGAAGCTAACATTCCAAAATTGTTTGTCATCAAATTTCTTCACATTTTTCTACTCGATGAATTTTTTTACAAGCATTATTTCTCCATGTATTTTCATTTCAATTCCAATCCTCAAGATTCTGATATCCTCAACTTTCACAATTCTCTGTTTCAATTTCCTCAAATTTAACAAATTTTCTAAAGATTTCCTATACCGGTATAAAAAAAAATGACCCAATTTCCTGATTGACTTTTCCAAGCACCAAAATCACTCTCTTTACTCATAAACCACCAAAAAAATTTTTTTAAACCCCACTCAATTATCCCCCCCGTCCTAAAATTTCTTTCCTCACCTGAAAGTGCAGTTACCCTCTTAATTTCCCGACAATTACGCCGGAAATGAAGAGGAAAAAAAACCCCTTGAAAATTGGACAATTTTACAACCCACTTAAAAGTGCTGAGAAGTCAATCCCGACGCAAACCTCCATAAAAAAAGCCCGAGTCCCGAAGTCATTAACATACTTTTTTTTCGGGGATTCACAAAAGTCAATGGCTAAATGATTATTGACTAGTAAAAATGGAAAGGCCGGCGTTTACGATTGTTTTCGAGGAAAGTGCCGAGCCGAAAAACACGAGAAACCCGGCGCACTTCTAACGAGGACTTAATTATCAGTAGCTGTAGATCAAGGTACGCCGGCGTGTTGTTCCTTTGAAGATCATTTTCAGGTTATATATAATACCGTAGCGTCATTTTCACGAGATCGGATCGCCGTGAAAGGACTTTTTATAATTTTTCTCGCCGTCGAAGGAAGCACACGAAAATCGCTCAATTCCGACGTTGTTTTTGAAAGGAAAATTCGGCATAATATCCACGTTTGTCATTGGGGCACGTGAGGCGTACAAAGGGCCTGCGACAGATGCCCAGATGTGTTCATTTACGACGAATGGGAACTCGATCGAAACGTTATTTATCTGTTCTGCATTTTTTTAGAGGTAGTTCGGGGTTTTTTGAGTGTTGGAAAATTTTCGTTTCCGAAAATTGCGAGGGGCGATTTACTCTGGGAGTCAACTTGGGAATCAAAGTGAGAGTCATGATTCCCGTGACTCCCATTGACTCCCATAATGGGAGTCACGGACAGGGCCGTCCCTAGGTTTTGCGGGGCCTGAGGCAAGATTTCAGGCGGGGTTCCTCAATAAAATATTGTTATGAATAATAAATTGGAATTTTGACGTTTCGGGAATATTGAAAATCTTGAAAATATTTGAATATAGATGTCTTGAAATTTTAAAGATTGAAAATTATTGAATTTTGACATTTTTGAAGGTAAAAACTCGAGGTTTTTCAATAAGGTCTGGAAATTTGGAAATTGTTGAACTTTTCACGTATTCTGAAGTTTTGAAGTCTAGAAATTTCGAAATTTTTGAAATTTTAGAAATTTGAAATTCCGAAATAATGAAGTTTTGGAACTTATAAAGATTTGGAATTTTTGATTTTCGAAGAGTTATGAAGCTCTGCAGTTTTGGAAGTTTCGGAAATTTTACAAGTTTCTGAAATGTTGGAATTTTGAATTTTTCGAGAATGTTCAAAAAACTTTGAAAGTTTAGAATTTTCAAGATTGAAAATTATCAAGTTTTGACATTTTTACAGTTCTGGACATTTCGCAAGTTTTAACGTGCTCGAATATTTTGAAGTTACGAAGCTTAGAATTCTCGAAATTCGAAAAGTTTTTCAAACGTCGGAATTTTGAAATTTTCGAGAATTTCCAAGAATTTGGAAGTTTTGAAGAATTTTAAAGATGAAAAATTATCAAGTTTCGACGTTTTTGAAGTTCTGGGAATTCCACACACTTTCAAGTATTTTGAAATCTTTAAGCAAAGAAATGTCAAATTTTTTGACATTCTAAGATTTTAAAGTTTCGAAGTTGTAAAGTTTTGAAATTTCAAAAATTTTGGAACTTTTAAAGCTCTTGAAATTTCGGAATTTAATAAAATTGTGAATTTTTGAGGAATTATGAAATACTGAAGTTTCAGAAGTTTCGGAAATTTTGTGAGTTTTAAAAATGTTGGAATTTCGAAGTTTTCGAAAATGTCCAAGAACTTCGAAGTTTTTGAGAATTTCAAAGATAACAGGTAACTTAGTTTTTACATGTTCAAAGTTTGACACAGCTGGGAATTAATGACTCCCAACTTGGGAATCATGACTCCCAAATTGGGAGTCATGCGGGAGTCGACTCCCATGACTCTTATTTACCGGAGAGTGATTCGCCCCTCGGAAAATGGTTTTATTGGATGGTTTTTGGGTAAAATGAGAAAAAATGAATGTGTAATCTTGAAAATTAGGGCGTTTGGGGGAAAAATAGAGAAATTTGGAATTATTATTAAAACTTGGAGGCTTGTGAATTTGTGAACACAAATAGTAAAATTTTTGACATTTCAAATTAGAATTTCAGATGGATGCTTCCGATTTTTCGATTTTTTGAGCATCCAAATTTATGGAAGTGAGAAATTTGAAATCAGAAAGAGATCTTCGATTTTAATATTTCCGTACATTATAATTTTCAAGTTTCACATTTCGTGATTTTCTTGAATTTTGAACTAAAATTCTAATATTGGCTTTGTGGAATTTCTTAACTATTGGATTTCTTTATTGATAAATGTCTAAATTTACATTTTTTCTCTTTTAAATCGTTCTGTTTTTCATTTTTATTGGGAACTAATTTCTACGTCAGAACTTTCCAGCTTTTTGCGTCAGAATCTTAAGATTCTCAATTCTGCAAGGTTTTTTGATTCAAATTACATTTTTCTTGTTTTTAAACGTCTTATTTCTGGATATGTATAGTCATTCGAATTTCAAATTCGATTAAGTCTCATTATGAAACTGAAATTCGGAATCCTCAGATTCACGAAGATTTTACAATTTCCAAGATTTAAAATCAAAATTTTCATATTGACGAATATTCAACATAAAAAACACTCTACTTTTTTTGTACGCTTTGTTGATCTGTAAATTATTAAATTTACGAAATCAATAAACTTTACCTGATCGACAAACTCTCTATTTTTCAACATTTGAATGGACGAGCTGTAACATTTGTTAATACTAATTCTCGTATTTTCTGAATTGGAAGTCCAGACATAAGAATTTCTCTGTATGGAATTCAAATGTTTGAATTTTCGGATTTACGAATTTGTGTTTAAAAATTATCAATAATAGGATATTATGTGCGATTCGATTTCATTTCAATGCTTTTTCGATTCAATGTCAATCCTATTCGATTTTGATTTCAATTCAATTTCGATTTCATTATATTTCTCTTCGATTTCGATTCAATTCCGATTCGATTCGATTGTTGATTCGATTTATATTTAATTCTTTTCCGATTCGATTT
>JAPYZK010003671.1:0-17221 GCA_030522785.1 Platygaster equestris
CGTTCCCGTTTTAGTTCCTGCGTGTGCATGCACACAGTGCGAGGGCGCGTCGATCGTTTCGGTCTACATTAGGAGCATAGGGAGTGAGTACCCCCTGGAAACAGCAACAAGTCAGCAGCAAGTCGATCGCAGCACAGTAAAAAGTAAGTCGAGATTCACGTAACCTATAAAATGAGAAATGTTTCATAATATTTACGTTCGCCACTGTTAGCGCAAATTATATGAATTTTTGTTATTTGAATTGATTGCAAATCATCATTTTCTAATTGACTGATTTTTACAAGTTGATGTAATCTCGATACTTATTCGATACAATTTATTATCTTGAATCTTATCGTTGATCAATTCGTGTTGCAGTGATTAGAGGTTGATAAGCTGGACATTTTTTTGTTTCTAGACTAGTTTTGAAATCGTCATGTCTGCTACTACACAAAAGCACAAAAATTTCGTGGCCGAACCCATGGGAGATAAACCTGTCACCGCTCTCGCTGGCGTTGGTGAAGTTTTGGGAAAACGATTGGAAAATGCTGGTTTTGACAAGGTTGAAATTTTTCATATGATTCTATTATTTGTTTTATGATTCTTGAAAAAAAAAAATGTTACCTTGTTCCATTCTTTTACATGTAAACCATAAATACATTTATCTACGGTGTAAACGGTACCCAATTTTTTCACTTGTCTTCAAAAAAACACTTATTTTTCCACTCATGAAATAATCGTATTCCCACATTGAACATTTTAAAAAACTGGAATTTATTTATAAGTGACAGTTTTTTCTTACACTTGAAAAAATTAGACGAAACCAAAAATTGTTTTTCATATTATATAAAAATGGTCTGTCCCCCACATTAAAAAAATGCTTCTTTGAATTTGTGTGACGATTACCCTGACACTAATTCAAGATCAGCCCTTTTTTTGACTTGGAATATAATTCACTATTAATGTTAATTATACATAGAAAAATCTATGTTTTTTTATGTTCCTAGTCAGCTATTGTTATTAATTGGCATTTAAAATGTTTTTTGTGAGAAAAAAAATCCACCGAGCCAGGAATCGAACCCAGGACCTCCCAATTGGTTAGAGCACCCGACATGAAATTGGGAGGTCCTGGGTTTGATTCCCGGCTTGGTGAATTTTTTTCTCGCAAAAAACATTTTGAATGCCAATAACAAAAACTGACTAGGAACATAGAAAAACATGGATTTTTCTTTGAATCAACAACCCAGTGATAAATAAACGTTTTTAATTAATTATATATGTTCCTTATTAACCATTGTGTTTTCATAGCTATTGATCAAAACACTTATTTAAAATGATGTTATTGTAGATGATGAAAAGTTGTATTGTTTTCATAAAACTAATTGTGGACCAACAATTCCAAAGTAAACATGGGAAAATGAATAGATTGTCTCATAAATTAACTTCTTTAAAACAAATAATAAAAAATCATTTAGACTGATTGAGACCAATTCCAATTAACTGCCTTGTTTTTTTGTTTTATTCTTAATATTGAACTCAATGTTCATTAGTTGCCTAATTCAAATGAACTTTGTTGCAGGCATACGTTGTATTGGGACAATTTTTGGTTCTAAAAAAAGACAAGGAATTGTTCCAGGAATGGATGAAAGATGCGTGTTCGTCGTCGACAAAACAATCCAGTGATTGCTTTCAGTGTTTGAGTGATTGGTGTGATGAATTTTTGTAAAGTTTCATTGCACTTATATTAATTGTAAGAAAAACAAGAAAATATGTGACTGACAAGCTACTAGCTAATATTCACGTATAATTTTAACTACTCAATTTTGACTGAAAGGCAGAAACTGTGGCAGTATATTTTACTCTTGATCCTAAATATGTAGTAAAAAAAAGATTTAAAGAACATAATAACATTTCAATGGATGTTTGATAAAAAATATCCTTGGTAACTTCGATTCGTATGGTATGAGAGTTTACAGAATCTTTAAAGGTCTTCCTTTTTATAAAGGTTACCTTATAAGAATAATTATCTTGTACAATCTATACAAGGTTGACCTTATAAAAATGGAATCTTCAAGATTAAATTTTCTTATAAAAATTTTAGATTGAAGATCATCTTATTCAAAGTTGGATTTTTATTAGAGATTATATTATGAGATTTTGGAAACTCTTATAAGAATCAAATTTATCAGGGATTAGCGATACAAAATAATTACCTTTAAATCAGCTACGTGGCGTCATATGCATGGATTTTAATGCTTTTTGGGCATGAAATCTGAGCAACTAAAAACCACGTCCCCTACTCTGATTGGAGGGCAAGGCTTGAATTTCAGTAGCTGGGTCTCGTGTTCCAATAGCACAAAAATCATTTGCATTTTTTGCACGCATACACTTTGAGCTCGAGTAGCATGAATGCAGTCAAGTACTGCTCACTGTTCAAGCATTTATTAAATCCACAGTCAGAACGGGTATGTTTTCATGATTTTCAAGCCTTTCCTTCAGCGCGAGTACGTGTGTAATGTACAATATTTATATGTATTATACTTTAAATATGCCTGTGAAAGATTGACAGTTTAAAAGTAACAAATATAAATATTGGCCAAAGACTTATCACCGTTCATTTGTTTTGCACAACCCTAGAATCGAAAATCCAATGATTTATATGAAAAAATAATCATTCAACTTGACTTAAAAAGCACAGGTACATCGAAAAAGATTTCTGTATTAAACACTATTGAAATGTACACACGCTTTCGAATGGTTTGCATATTCGGGCTCAAGAACTTGTCGTGAAAGGTACATTTTGTCCATTATTTTCCAACAAGACTCGCAAACTTCTCAAAAAGTGCTCTGATGGAATGACATTTTCTTCTTGCATTTGGGTCCAAAGAGCCAATCCTTTTTGCCAATCTTGTACAGTCTCTGCAAAATCAAAGTCAAGTGGATTAGCAACAAAAATATATATACACATATAACTAAAGGTTTGAGATGCCAAGTACATAACGTGTACATGACCATATTCTAGGGTCACCAAATGACTTGCCTATAGAACAGAAAATAAAACAAGAAAATTACAATTCCGGAAAATAGAAAATGAAATGAAAAATAACTTAAAAGCTGCTCCAAAAATTAAAAGTTAGAAAATTCAGTCATCTAAATTTGAAAACTGAAAAATCCAAAAATTTGAGCAGTTGAAAGTAAACTTCGAGAATAATTTCTTGGTAAACTTAAGAAGTTAAACTAAATTAATATTATTTTATAGTTAGCATCAACATTTCGTGAAGCTTTTAAATTTTTGAACATTTTTCGATGACCTCTAGAAATCTTCAATAGTTGCAGTCTATCTTGCAAAATTCGGAATTTTATAACATTGCAATCGATCAGTGGCGGATCCAGTGAGGGCGTTTAGGGAGTTCAACCCCCCCCCCCCCCCTGAAAGTTCAGTAATGTTTACATTTCAATTTTAGAGTTCTAATGATTGGAAATTTGTCGTTCAGAATAATAATGAGAACGAGAGGCCCCGTGGTGTTGAGTCACTCGAGATCGCTGTTTGATCGTAAAAGTCAAGCGGTGGTGACTCATTCCAGTTCTTGGATTGGTGACAGCTTAGTGAGTCTCAAGTGGAGCAAAAACACGGTGGCTTTTAGGACGAAAATGGAACCCTCCTGTTGATGGTGGAAAACACCATGGTTGTGGCAACAGAAAGGTTCGATTGATAAGTTCGATTGATAATTGTTGAATGAAATATTGTGTGCGACTATTGGTCGAAAGAGGAGATTCCACTAGCCGCACAATATACTATAAATTTAGCTTATAGATGCTGATTACTTTTTTTATAAATACTGAAAACATCAGTATGACGTACATCAAGATTTTGAAAACCCACCCCGAAATATTTTGCTGGATCCACCCCTGCAATCGATCATTCATAATCAACGAATTGTGTTCATTTTGTACTACAATTTTGCACAATTTTAAATCTTTCGTGAGTTTCGAAAGGGGAGGGGTGAGGGGGGGGGGGGGGGTTAGTCGGCAAAATCCCATCATGACATTGTGTGGTAACATTTTTCAACTTACCATAATGTTCCAATAATTTCTCGTACAATTTCGTTCTGTTTATAGCTCGGACTTGCTGTGTGAGTTGGATTAAAAGTATCAGCTGTTGTTCCATGCCTCGGCTTTTGTAGAACGATGCCATGTTCTCGAAATTCCAACTGTCCAATATTAAACCTGGAGTCTAAACAACAACATTTCAAACATTATTTCTGCTTTTCGCGTTTTCTTTTATTTCAATTGTCTACTCTTCACCTGCAATATTTTCTTCGCCTGATTAATACGTCCGCATTCCATGAATGCTATTGACAGATCGAAAAGTGCTTTCATTTCACCAAAAGCCAAAGTGCAAGCGTCAGTTATTCGCTGCAGGGAAGCTGCATCATCGGCCTTGATAAAGTTTTCCATAAGTTCGAATCTGTACTGAGTTTTGCGGAAATTCCTACATATCCATTCGAATTTTTCTAACGCAGCTGTGTAATTATTCCTGCAAATCATGTTCGAATTATTATTACAGTATTTTGTTCAACTTTATTGTGCACTGCAATGTAAAAAATGTATTACTGCTGCAACTGATCTTTCACTAAACCCGAGATAAGATCTGACGAAGAACTCTCGTCTTTGAACTGTGGAATTGTCAGGAACTGTTTCAAGAGCTCCAAATTGTCACTTTTCGCAACTTTCTGTATAATTTCTCTCTTGAGGAAAGCGTATCTTGCATTGAGTTGGCCAGTTTTTCTCGTTTTCATGAATTGTAAAGCCTCTGAAATGGAAATGACTCATTTTATGAAATTGACTCGCTATCACACTAGTGAGTCCTGGCAGAATCGAAAAAACCGATTATTGGTTTTTTACGATGTTTCTCGGTTTTTAAACAAAATTTATCTCAGAAATTTCAACGTTTAATGGTTATTTCAACGTTTAAATGAAAAAGTTTAAACGAAAAATGTTGAGTTTAAAAATTTTAGGAATATTATAAATTAATATTATTATGAATAATATTATATTATAATATAATAATTATTAAAATTATAAATTTAGTTGAAAATGTTTAGTTTAAATGCAAATTTTTGAAAAATCGAATTGAAAGAAACCAGAAAAAGCAAAAAATGAGTTCTAGTGTCCTCAAGTTTTATATATTATATATTATGTATCCTTTGAATGGGAGTGTAAATTTTTCAAGAGAAGCATTTTACATACGAAGTTATAAAAAAGGATATGCAAAATGGTAGCGAGCGAGCGAGCGAGCAGAATAAAATTTACAGACGATATTCAAAAATTTTCAAATTCTAAAATTTCAAAATTATCACAAAATATTAAAAATTGATAGTTTTCAAGATGATATTGTATTATAAATCAAATCTGAAATTTTTATTCTTTGCAACAACTTGTGATTATAAAGATGAATCTAGTGTATGGAACTGGAAGAAATATCTTGAAAAATTGACAGACGTAAAAATGTATCAAAAATACAAAATTTATACAAATATCGTAGATGCGATTTTAAACATTATCGTAACTAACACATAAAAGTATTATCTCTCGCAATCAGTTAACGGACTTCGATATTGTTAGTTTGTTTACCCTCGTATAGGTCAAAATGGACAAGGAATTTGACGAACATGAAGAAAGTTTTCGAGTGCAACTGGCAATCAGGATTCTTCTCGTACAAGGCATCCATCCATTCTCTCGCTTTTTCCACGTTTTCCAACCTCATGTACATGTTAACCATTGTGACATATATGCCAGGTCCCCATTCATTGCCTTCGCTGTTCCAAGTCTACAACAAATGCAAAATAGTTTGTTGATAGAAGAAAATGTATGTTCGTTAATTATAATTAATCTATCAATCGATCGTAATAATACACGAACAGAAGTTTCTTAAAAGTTGAATCGTATTTCCACTCACTTTCAAAAGTTGCAGAGCATTTTCTTCTTCATTTTGGTCACACATCCCATGAAGTTTTTCCAACGTTTCATCTACCTGTAACACAAAATATGTACCATATTGTTATATTCCAATTGTATCGAAAAGAGAGACCCGCTCAACAATGGGTCGTCTATAAAAGACGTCCACCACTTTGGGGGGAGGGGGGGGAGTCCATGAAATCGGAAAAAGTGGCCGACCGAGGAGGGTTTTCAAATTTATTTGATTTAACGATTTTGGTTCAATTGAAGAATACGAACATCTCAAAAGAGTTGTCTTTTGAAGTGGAACACTTCACATACGAACTTATTTAGGGGATAAACTGAAAAATATTTAAATAAAAATCCATGTTTTTCGATGATCTAAGATAAACAAAAACTGACTGGGAATATCGAAAAACGTCGAAAAACATGGATTTTTCTTTGAATCAACAACCCAGTGATAGTATAAACGTTTTTAAATGAAAATATTTATATGAGCAAAGAAAATATAATTTCAAGAAGATATTCAAAATTTTCAAATCTGAAATTTTTTAAAATGATAAAAAAATATTCAAAATTACAAAAATTTTTGCAAGTACCAATATTTCCAAAATCGTAGATATTTTCTAAATTGTCAGAAAATTTGGAAACTCAAAAATTCGTAGAATGCTTGAAACTTCGAAAATTATCTTAATTTTGGAAATTCTCATAATTGTAAAAAGTCTCAAATTTTGAAAATGCTTAAAATTTTCCAAAAAAGGGGTGGACATTTTTCAGGAATTGAAAAAGTTTCAATTCCTGAAATTTTGCAGACAGCTTTTATGGACGAATCCCATTTTATATGAAATAATTTATTACCCTCATTGTATTGTTTTTTTCAAAAGGCGTCGGAACCAAACCCCCTGCTGACAGTTGGTCTAGTGCACTTGACAATTGTTCTTCAATGCTTCTTCCAAGATCAGTTTTTATTCTTTCCGCTGTTTCCTTGCTTATCCCAAGGCCTTCTTTCACCATATTTTCATAAACCTATAAATATATTGCATTAGAAGTTTTGCATCAAGTAGAAAATCTGTAAAATTTCACACATTTCTTATGAAAAAAACCAACGGAAAACCTAGTTGTGTGAGGCATAGCGCAGTGGCATAGTGCAAAATTGTAAGCAAATTAAATTTACAGTAACACACCTGGCATGGATTTACTATCACTATGTACATAGTTCAAATACGATGCATAACGATAAGTATAACTTTGTTAAAATAAATAATTCGTTGCATTTACCGTGGATAAAATTATACAAACAGAAAAATAGTTCTATACCAGGGAAATTCGATAAAACGAGATAATTACATACTATGTACGACGTAAATAACGTAAATAATTTTCATTCGTAATTTCAGGCCCATGGACAATAGCTTCAACTATTTTGTGGGGAGATAGTATATCACATGTACATCTTTGTATTACAAATTATACACCTGAATAACCATTATTATTATTACCGAGGCCAAGGTGGAGTGTCTGAAACGAGGCAACAAATGAGCAACCTTCAATGCAACGTAATCCAAGAAAGGCAAATTTTCGTGTTCTTCTACAAGCTCGGATTCGCCAAAGTTGAAATCCGTACTGTGATTCTCATTAATGTGTCGAATGAGCTGCATAAAAGTGGTTTGGTCATTGAATTTGTCCAAAATCGCCACCGCCGGTTTCACAAGTTCAACAGCGAACGGCACCGTTGAGTTGTTTTTCACTAAACACACAAACAATTTATTCCCTCAATCTCATCAATATCCACATTAGAACAGAATTGTTGTGCTTTTTTTTTATCGTAAAATCTCATGGCATTTTCACAATAGCGGACCAAGCCTTTTTTAGCGATTTTGTAGAAATTTCAAAACGAAATTCCTCAACATTTTTCTCAACGTCTTTTCACACTTTTTTTTTTCAAATTCACTTCACACGTAAATTAAAAAACTGAAAAGTAATTTCTTTTTTCGATTAATCGGAAATTGGAAGAGATAAAAAACAGTGTGACGTCACCAAGGTGATAGACTTCAAAGGCGGCCACAGCATTTTTGAGCCTACATATCTCCTTCAACTTTTGATTGATCAAAAAAAGAAAAAACTATGTGTCGATTAATTTTCCGTATTCTATCAGATGAATTTAATGGAATTTTGTGTGAAAAGGCCAAATTCTAACTTTTTCAGGTTTTCCAGGTGCGCAACAACCCCGTCCGAAAGCAATTACGAAAAATATACCAATCGTGAGAGCAGTTTGATATCTGCCCTCTATCATTTTCTGATAAACGACTGCATTGATGGCCAATTTTTTGGGCATGCCAGTCGATTGCAAGAACGTTATAATTTCTATCAAATTGGGCCCTAAATAAGGTAGAATGTAAGTCCTGATGGTCTTGATGCTGGGCTCGATTTGATGATCATTCATCATCTTGTAAACGGTATCCTGGATACCTACATCACAATTCAATTAGTATGATTAAACTTACCAGAAACATAATTATTCAGCAGTAATTATAATGAGAACATTAAATCATGACTCTTAAGTAGCATACTTGATCTAAAAAACACAACTAGAATTATATAACCAAGGGTGTAACGCTCTCTGAACTTGGAAATGTCGTGATTTTATTCCATACTTTATGTACATGCAATTTTCCACAACTAATTGACATTTCACATCAATTACTGTCAATCGAATGACTTGCCTATTCGAAAATTCGACAAGTTTGGAGATTGGAGACTCCGAAATTTGGATTGTAAACATTCTAAATCTCGAGTTTACAAATGCAAACATTTGGATACTGAACTTGAGTAATTTCCACAATGAAAACTTTTCGTTTCGTAAGTTCTAAAGATACAGAGAGAAAATTACCATTAACAAATTTGCGTATTGTGTATGCTTGAGTTATTTTAGTAATAACGAAATTCACTAATGTGAACGAAAATCTCACACAAATAAAACTCCTCAGTTTTCGGAAACTCCAAAAAATGCTTCAATAATCGTTTAAATTTTCGGCAATTTTCAGAAAGTAAGTCGAGAAATCATATAAAATACCTTTCACATTGAGTTTCTCAACATCCTTGGCTAGAATAGGCCAAAAGTAGTGCTCTTTGACAGGTATATTTTTTGCTTTCATCGCATTCATGAAATCAATGGTAAGATTTCTTTTGCCTGCGTCAAGACAATGTCTCAAAACGGCTTGATAAATCACGATTCCAACCGAATCGACTACTGCGTCGCACATTTTGATGACCTTGTCTGAGGGCTACAAAAAATCATATTTGATCAACAAATTGAGTTAAATCAATTTAACTATCAGGGAGAAGCTAAAGAACTGAACTCAAAAACGAGCATACTTCATCTCTGGCGATCATCGAATTCACATAAGCAGAGAAAATGCTGGGCATAGGGCCTCTTCTTCGCCCCATTTCTTTGGGAATGCTCAGCAGGATTTTGAATGCCGAGTCATCGTGTTTATTCTGAGCTAATTTGAATATTACATCAGCCGCGTCCTGACAATACTTGCTCATTTTTGGCATCACAGACAAGACCTGTAAAAAAATAGCAACAAATAATTTCCTACAATATATTAAAAAAAAAATCACTCAGAATTGTACAATTTTGAATATCAAACTCTTTGTGTCACAATTTTAGGACTATAAAATCGAAAAATTCGAAAAGTTGAAAATCTGAGCCAATTAAAATGTAAATTTCAAAAAGGAAAATGTTAAATATTCAAAAAAACTGGCATTCATTGCATTATGATTTTATATACAGGGAATTGAAAACATTCACGAACTTGAAAATCTGAATCAAATGAAATGGAAATTTCAGAATTGAAAATGTTCAGTAATTGAGAAAACTGATTCAAAAAAATGGAAATTCCAAAAGATTTTACCTTGTAGAACTGCAATTAGGAAATCGGAAAATTTGAGAACTTAAAAATAAATAAAGTCAATTAAAATAGAAAATTGGAAATTATAAATTGCAAGATTTAAAAAAACTGATTTGATAAAGCTTCAAAAAGTATTAAAATTATTGTATTACAATTTTACATTCAGGAAATTGAAAAATTCACAAACTTGAAAATGTAAGTCAATTTAAATGAAAATTTTAAAAATGATTCGAAAAAACTCGCGTTCAAAAACTACGAATCAAGATTTGTGTACATATGCCGAAATCCAAAAATGCAATAATTCAAATTTAAAACCAGATTACTGGCAATAAGAAAATATAAAATTACATAAATTGGAGAATGGTTGATACAAAATTGCAAATATGAAGTACACAAAGTTATATTGAAATATACATGTAAAAATTCTAAATGTGGGCATGTGAAGGAACAGGCCAATTAGCAAAAAAAAAAAAAAAAAAAAAAAAAAAAAAAAAAAAAAAAAAAAAAAAAAAAAAAAAAAAAAAAAAAAAAAAAACCTGATCAATGTGTTGTTCATGTCCGTTCATAGCAAGCACATAAATTGCTCGCAGTAGCGACTCGTCGGCGAGTAAAATTTCCTTTTCTCGACAATCTGCCACGATCTCCATTATTTTATCAATATTTCCGTGTTTGGCATGGGCTTGTATAAGAGCTCCGTATGTCTCTGAAGTATACTCTATTCCTGCTTCTTTCATCACGTCCAGGATTTTGATGGCGTTTTCCAGTTCACTATTATAAAACCCAAAACCAAGGTAGTCAGAATTCTGAGTTTAAAAACTTAGAAAACAACAAAATTTGGATAATAAAAAAAATTTTTAATCGAATTCTAAGTTAATGAGACGATAAAAAAATTACTAAAATTTTTGGAAACTCTCAAATAATAAGTTGAAAAATCATATAAAATATTTTTCAGCAAAAATTGGTGAACGAATAAAACTAAATTGAAAAACACAGAATAGAATGGAAAAATTATACATTTTAACATTCAGTATACAATTGGAAGTTGGCAAATTAGTGACACTAATATAAAGACACAAAAAAAGTATCTCTTACTTTGCCTCAGAATGTCCTACTATCAAGGAATTGAAAATAATCGGACTTATGGGCAATCCTTTTTCATTCATGTACTCCAAAACTTGAGTGGCCCCTTTCATGTTTCCTTTTGAACAATACTGGCTGACGAGTTTTTGGAACGTCACCCTATTCGGTTCGATATTCTTTTCTTTTATGAGTTTCAAGAAGTTGAGTGGGCAAAAATCGTGTTCGTTTTCAATGTACACTTGCAAAAGTGCGTTGTAGTGGGAAATATCCAAATCTGTAAATAACATTCATTGCCGTACATGTTTAGTTAATATTGATGTTGGATCAATTTGAAAATTGTTAGATTTTTACTTGTTTTGGATAGCAAGTTCCATGTTGTGTCCACTAGTTTCATACGTTCATCATTGGGAACGTAACGCATAACGTTGCCGCAACAGTGGATGAGGAATAGACTGTATGCCGAAGGTATATACCCTGAAAATAATGTGTAACATGCTTTTTTTTTTTTTTTTTTTTTTTTTTTTTTTTTTTTTTTTTTTTTTTTTTTTTTTTTTTTTTTTTTTTTTTTTATTTTTTATTTTTTAAGTTGCCATAAAGTAGCCAAAAGGATGAATCTAAATTATCCGTCATGACGCTATACAAGATTAGTCAATGGAAAATATTACTTGTAATTGCTCGAAAACTGGTATGTAATGGAATTAATTATCGTCAAAATATGTAAAAATGTATATAACATAAACTCATTGGTGATTGAATTAATTAGTCAAATAGAAAAACCTTCATTATCCACATTTCGCAATAATTTGCTCAGTTTTCTTGGCGAAACAAAAACATCTGTAAATGCAATTTTGAAAAATTGAAAAAATTCAACTTACGAAGGTTTTCATTTGAAAATATTTGAGTAATATAAATATCATGATATATAAATTTCAATACAAATATACAAATTCAATGAAGATTGCAAAAGTGATGAATTTTTGTCTTGAAATTTTTCTAATTCCACATTAAATGAAGAAAACAGTTCTCTTTTGGGTAAAGAAATCACAGTATATCATAATTAGAGTTTACTTTGTAACCACATTTGGTGAAAAACAAACGAAATGTTATAATTAGCAAATTATAGAAAATACTTAGCAAATATGTATTTTTTTCTATAATATTAGCCTAATATGTAAGTGCTCAAGTTTTTCCAGTACTTATTTTCATATCGTGTATAACTATTTCCGACTATTTCATCTTGGCAACTTTGTAGCAACTCATGGGCAACTCTCAGAGTTGCCGTAAAGTTGCCACCGGTCAATCAGGGTTTTACTTCTTCCACTTCACACAATTTTAGATCAAAATTTCCTATTTTCAAGATACATATATTAAAAATCATACTGGTTAAATTTGCAAATACATTTTAAAAATTTACAAATGATTATTCAAACTACTGTTATATGTGAACCGAAAACTACAAAAATATTCAAGTGTGATCTGAATAATGACAATTATCAACATACCACTTTCTTGGATCTTTAGCAACAGATTTTCCAAATCTCTTTTATAAATCCCATCGAAGTAATTCACATGAGTTTGTATTTTTGCTATGTCCATCTCAATTGTACCGGAAACCATCTGCATCGACGGTTTATGGTTTTTTTCGCGTAGAAACGCTTTGCGTGACACCGCGGCATCAGTTGCATAATTACTAAGGAAAATGAAGACAACAAAACATTAGTACCCGCATAAATTGTGAGTTTATTAGTTTTAAGTGATAAGTACCTTCTAGCGGCACCATGGTGTATCGAAAATGTGCATTTAGAAATGACATTTTCATTCCAGAATACTGATCTTCTATTGTAACCTCTAAGAAGGCTAGAAAATCTAGCAATTCTGAGGAACGTGGTCATGACGGCGGTGAGAAAATTTCCACTATTTAATTACAATAAAAATCGTCTTTCCGAAATTATCACCAAGTAGACTGATTGTATTTCATACGATATATATTTTGAGCTTGGAAAATTATTCACTTTTTTAAGGATTAACACGGTTTAGACAATCTGAGCGACCTTTTTTTTTTTATTTTGCGAACCTGCTCCTGTTTACATCATGGCCGTCAGTGGCAATCAGTGGTCAGTAGTGAATGTAGTGAACTAGTGAAGTGCCCTACACATGGCGTGTGGGCTGTGTGGCAAGCGAGGCGAGGCGGCGACATCCTCCTGAAAATGTGGGGTAAAAAAAAGGGGGGTTGGCAGCATTTGTTACTGCACGGTATCACAACGGATAAAACATGTAACACCATCTACCGGGGGAACCTGCTGCATTTATATTCTAATTTTTTGATATGTCAAAACCAGGGCTCGGATTTTCTAAACGCCGCTGGCGGCTCACTGCTCAGCAGGCGGCGAAAATACTCAACTCTCCTTTACGACGCCATATTGTATTTCAAAAATGCCTTTTACTGTGACATTCGGTCACAATAAGCCCACAGCTGATAGAGATCACAATAATGCTCTCGTTTGATTGGTCGAGGGGCGTGGCTTAACGAATGACATTGGCGAACTGACGTTTTGACAGTTAATTGTTGGTTAATTGTTCGACTGTATTGAACTGTATTATATATACACGATTCACGCAAATACTGGCAAATACTCCTGAAAACACGTATTTCGCAGATTTCGACAAAGTTGACATTGCAAAATTTGCAATTGACAAAAACTAGTCAAAAAATCAAAACAATAAAATTATATACCTTCAAGTTTATGGTGAATAGAACATATAAATATCGGTATTACTAACAATTCGTCAGTCGCTGATTGTCGACGGTGAAAATTACGTATCACAAGAACGACTGCGATAAATTTTATTCTTCTAATGCCTAATCATACATATTGTTGACAGATTTCTTTAAAATGTCTACACGTTATATGAAAAAAGTGTATGGAAACGATTTAATTTCTCTGCAAAATAACGATGGCAAAGATAACAACAGTGACAGCGAAGAGTCAATGAGTATTGGCTTGAAACCAAAAAGTTACAACGTTTTTGATCTGGTAAGTTTAAGATTCAACTAATGAATCATTCAAAAGTGAATAATGGAATTCACCATTAGTAAATAATGGTTATATGACTCATGCCATTCAAAAACTCATTTTTCAAACCCCACATTTGTTAAAAATTTATTATTACATTAATTGCGAAACATATTCTGTAATTTTTAATGAGGTAAAAATTTAAAATTAATATTTTTAATAATTCAATTCTCTGCATTCTATAACTTGATTATACTTTTATTCAATTAATTGATTACTCTTAATGAAAAATATTTGAATTGGTTCTATTTTTTCCTATAACTATCACGTTTGCCTAGATTTTCTAACATAATTATTCCATTTTTCAGCTTGGAGAGAACACTGATAAGGAAGAAGTTGATGACATTGGCAGTGAAGAAGAAGCAAAAGATGAAACTTCTCCAGAGGATTCGTCTATGAAAAATAGAAAGAAAAAACGCAAGAGCAAAAAAAACAGTAAGCAAAAAAAAGCAGAGAAAACGGCTGCAGTAGGGGAAGATGAAGACGAAATAGATAAAACTGTCCGCCAGATAAACCAACTTTTGGGTGAACCTGAACCAAGTACGAGTAAAAAAAACGACAGTCCCAATTGGCTCATAACGTCCAAAACAAGCACATTGATGGTGCAACATAAACACTTGAATGTGTACAACGAGCAAAAACGCATTTTTGGAAGCAAAACTGTTCAAGCAGAATTAAAGTATGCAATATTATTGTTTTGTCTTTTCAAGACTTGACTAAAATCTTGGTAGAGTTATCGAATATACCCTGTTGTTTTTGAAAATTTGCGAATTTAAAAAAACTTGGAAAAAATTCGGGGCCTTTTTTCCTCTGTTGTTTCAAACATTTTTTTTTTTTTTTTTTTTTCTCAATTGATGACTCGGAGGCAAGAAATCCAACTATTTTTCTATAAATTGTACATTTCCAGCAGCCACCGAAGACCTAAAGGAAGGCCGAACCACTTGAAGAAAATCTGGCTGGTGTCCGTTCGAGATAGTTGGCTGCCAGTTCCCAAATCTGGATTGTCTATGACAATTGACCAGTCAATAAAAGTGAAAGATGGAACGCAATTTTTCGTTTACAAACACGACCCGTCTTATCAAATAGTGCAACAAAAATTCATCCAAGCTGTGCAGAGTCTCGATCCTGAAAACATAGTTGTGAGCAAAAATTTTATTACTCCTGTTGTGTAATTTATAAAGAAGTATTTGAGGTTCATATTGTGAAAAAAAAACTACTCATCCTCTTACTACTCCTTTAATTTTTGAGGAAACATGATTATATATTTGAGTGTCTTTCGAACCAACGAATAAAACTGGCATTTTGCAAAATGCCATTTTGCATTACCCAAGATTATTTCCTCAAAAATGAAGGACTTAGTACTGTTCTGCGTAATACCTCGAATATTTCCTCAAAAATGATTTGAGTCAAAATATTGCCCGGTCTTACAATTTTTTATCCAATTTTTGAAGTCTCGATTCATCAATTTTGTAATAAAAAAAAAACACAAGACAAAAAAATTGAAGTTCATTGATCGATCGAAATGATTTGAAATGATTCAAACATTTGTTGGAGACAACTAATAACATTGTGGAATAATTTCAGAGCATTGTTAATGAACATCCTTACCATATTGATGCTCTTCTGCAAGTTTCTGAATTATGTAAGATGAGCGAAGATTTGTCATTGGCTGCATCTCTTGTGGAAAAAGCTCTTTTTTACCTGGAGCATGCATTCCACCCAATGTTTAATATGACAACTGCCAATTGCCGCCTTGACTACAGGAAACAGCAAAATCGAGCTATGTTCATAACTTTGTTCAAATACTTGACGTTTGTCAGTGATCGAGCATGTTACAGGTATAAATAATGTTTTTAAACATTTTTTTCCATTTCTTACAACTTATGTTATTTTTAAAATCATATTTTGAAGAACGTTGGAAAACTATTTACAGTGGATGTTCAGAACTTGGTAGGATTTACCAAAATGCACCTAATATGCTAAAAATTCGGATTACTTTTTCAATTCAAGTAATAAAAAACTTTAAATTGTAAAGTATGAACCTTCTTCACAGAACAAGTTTGGAATTGTGCAAATTTTTGCTATCGTTGGACCCAGAAGGTGACCCATTGGCGGCGGTTTTGGCAATTGATTTCTATGCGATTCGTTCCCAAGAATACGGCTGGTTTTTGGAATTCTGCGATTGCTGGGAAAATGCGCGTAACCTCAGTCAGTTGCCAAACATTGCTTACGGTCTGTCATTGGCGCATTTTCACCTGGGAAATGAAGAAAAAGCGAGTGAACTCGTCCAAAATGCTCTTATCATGTTCCCAGGAGTATTGGTCCCGCTCATGGACAAATGCGGCATCTCCATGGACGCTAAGGTGATTTTGAAACAATTATCAATTACAGCCGCCTCTATTTAAGTCGCCTCTTTCTAAGTGACCGCTCCCCTCAATTTTCGTTCGAGCCTACCCCCACCACGACCGCGTCGGCCCGGTGATCGAGAATTGTTTCGCTCTCTATTTAAGTGGCCGTCGGTTTTGCGCAGTTTTGCATCGGTTTCTCGATATTTTTACGTGTTGTTTTGTGCTAATGAGCGCGGGCACTGACGTAGAGAGCGAAATGAATCGCATCGGGCTCGAGAGTGAGCAAGAGTGGGGGGTCATAAATTTCTCCCCTACGGTCCCGGACGCGGTCACTGAAATAGAGGCGGCAGATCTGGCGGCTGTATCATCATGTTATGTTTGTTATGTGTAAACTTAATATCAGTGTTTTAATCTTCCAACTATACTGTATTTTTATAAAAAAGTCCTGATTGCGACGATGACGATTACACCAAAACTTTTGCATGCTACGAATTAATTGTAACGAATCTGTAATTTTTACCAGTATGCTACACGGCTTAATCAAGTACCCTTAGAGAACGACTACCTATATTTGACCTATATAAAACCTATAAACGACCTATATGACATACATAGCACCTATAAACGCCATATAATTGAGATATACTGGCCTATATGCGTTTGGCCATTGCGTTTATATATAACCTATATAAAACAATGCACGCACATATAGGTAAGAGCGTTGCATATAGGTCGTTTGGGGTCTTATAAAAGGTGTACCGGTTAATTCGTGCGGTTTTTTTTCGAAAATTGAAGCTTTATTGTGAAAAAATGGTTACAAATTTAATATTCAAAGTATTGTCCATCGCTAGCTATAACCTTTTCCCAT
>JAPYZK010003672.1:0-14624 GCA_030522785.1 Platygaster equestris
GAAAAATGTTCATTTACACTAAACTTTCACCACTGGAAAATTTCTCGATCGGCGAGAACAAAATTTCGATGGAACATTGAAATTTTAAATTTCACGAAATCGTAACTCCGATTTCATATGTTCGGATCATGAAAAAATTATGTTCGCAAATTTGGAAAATCAAAAATATCGAAAATCTTTCATGAGGCGATCCAAACACTCGAAAATTTTACATTCGAGTCGACAAAAGACACAAATGAACATTCACTAGGTCTTTCATTTTTTCAAAATGTCAAAATTTTGGACCGCAAAAGATAGAACATTCAAACTCCAAAATTCAAGCATCCATATTTTTGAGTTGGAAAATTCACAAAAAGTTCAAAAAATATACAACTACGCTCAAATTTCACCCCTGGAAAAATTCTCGATCGGCGAGAATGCAATTTTGATGGAATATTAAAATTCGAAAATTCACGAAATCGTAACTCCGATTTCATATGTTCGGATCATGCAAAAATTATGTTCGCGAATTTGGGTTTTTCAAAAATATCGAAAATCTTTCATAAGGCGATCCAAACACTCGAAAATTTCGTATTCAAGTCGAAAAAAGACACAAATCAACGTTTGCTGGGTCCTTTATTTTCTCGAAATGTCAAAATTTGGCACTGCAACAGATAGAAAATTCAAGCTTGAAGATTCAATCATGTGTATTTTTGACTTTGACAATTCACAAAATATCTGTAAAATATTCAATGACACCATTGAAAAAATTCTTGATCGGCGAGGACAAAATTTTGATAAAAAACATGCAATAAAATATGGTTTATCAGTTTTCTCCCCGAAGAAACGTTTTTTGGCGTTATTGTGCTCGCGAACAATGCAACTGTACTCGCGATGTTTGATTGTGCGTCTCGGTCGCTTTATTTTTCAGCCCGGGAATATCAGTCTGCCTAGACAAAAGCAGCGTGTCCAAGTATCCGCACCAATTAAATTTTCGGTGCCCAAAATGATTGCTCTTGCTCCCTTTGCCGCTTTTTCTACTACACCCCTTTTTATTTTCAAGTGCCGGCACCAACGAATCGCGCACTCGGCGAAATTCTGCGGTGCAACGAAAAGAGCGATTCACTGTATTCATATTAAAAATTTCATGAATTATTGCAGTATCATAAATGTTTTGATTTTTCGAAAAAGTCGACATTCTTCGGGCATTTGTGTTAATTATATGGGTTTTCAAGATTTTTGGGAATCCCAAAATTTAATACGACGACTGAACTTCAAAATTGTTTGGAATTCTCAAAAATTTCTGACTTCTAAAAAGTCATAACTTTAACTTTAAAATACTATGTAACTTCATCATTTATGTCGATTCGTTTAAAGTTGATAATCCACAATTTTTCAAATTTCATAACTTCTAGGCTTTGAATTTTTTAACTTCGAAAATTCCAAAATTTGACAATTTTTGAACTTTACATGATTTCAAAGCTTCTGAATTTTTAAGATGTTGAAAATTTTGAAAATCCGGAATTTTCAAAAATTTCTCAATTTCTAATACTTGAATTCTAGAAATTTAGAAATCCATGATTAAACGGACTTATGCAATAACCGGTCGCGCATTGTACGATTTCCGCGAGGTGCAACCGGTTATTACATACAGAAATTTAATTCTCGAAAATTCTAGATCTCACAAAATTTAGAGGAATCCACAACTTCATGATCATTAAAAATTCAACTACTTCGAAAATTCGGAAAGTTTCAAAATTTCCAAAGTTTCAAATATTTCAGTTCTAAAACTACAGAAATTACAATTTCCGAAAATTCCAGAACTTCGGAAATTACTAAAACTCTACAACTCTATTATCACTAAAAATTCTAGAACCTCCAAAATTATGAAAGTTTTGAAATTTACGAAAATTTAAAAACTCCACAATTCTGAAGTGCTTGAAAATTAGGAATATTATTTGAATTCCCCAAAACTTCATAAGACCAAAACTTTGGATATTTCGGATGTTTCAGACATTAAGGGTTCAAAACTCCCCAAAATTGAAATTTCACAACTTTTGAAAAATTCACAACCACAACCGAAACTTTGAAATTTTAATTTTACACTTCCAACAAAAATTTTAAAAATCCATGAACTCAACAATTTCACTTTAAAACTTTACATATCATTTTCAATGTGATCGTGATAAAGACTATAATTTTAATTATTAAAATGATTGTATGTCATGAATATTCTGAATAAGATTCAATTTTTTTGTTTTGACTCAAATATTTCCGAAAATTCAAGTTTTTCGAAACTTAAATTGAATCGAAAACATGAACTGATGATTTTAAAACGCAGTTTTTCTAATCGATTAGAAATTTTTCGATCATGAATCCCGAAATCGCAAATTTGCTATTTAAAAATTCTGAATTCAAGAATGAATAATTTAAATTTCACGTACATGTTCGAATGATAATAAGTTGTCCAAACTTGGGACAAGAAGTTACGCAACTGTCCTTTTCTCGCTCATAGGCGCAATCTTTTGGTATGAGAGAGAGAGAGAGCAATAATGTCGCTTATCCCGTCTAAATTTCTCATTTTTCTACTTTTTCCTCCAGTCTAATAAGCCCAAGTTCCAAATTTCAGTATCCCCCGACTATAATATGCATTAAAATATAAAAATCCCCCCCCCCCCCTGCCGTTTGAATACAAGTTTCCGAATTTCGAAATACCTCAAACCTCTCAATCCCATATTTCATGGCTTTTAGAATTTAATTATACATCGTAAAAAATTCCATTCCAACTCCTTAAAACCCCCAAAAATTCATTTTTTCGAATCACCCCCCACCCCCCAAAAAAACTCCTACAACCCCCATCGTCTCAACCACAGCTGGAGTCGACAAGTCAGCGGCGCCTTTTGTCTCGGGGCTCCCGCGAGATTTTCGGAAGGACTATACCAAAACGATCGCGGGGAATCGAACTTTCATCCACCCCGCCCCCCGCCCCCGAAAATCCAAGGGGGATGAAATCGCGGGGGTTGGTAAAATAGCAGCGACCACCAAGCGAGAAAGTCACCCCCCCCCTTCCCCTAAGCCCCGCGAGCGAAAGGGAGACGGAACAAGATAAACGGCGGGGGCGGGTGGAATTCGCGGGGGTGCGAGGGGGTGGTTCGGGCGTGGGGGGTTAAACCGAGGACGACGGGGGTGAGTTTCGGGTCCGGGAAACTGGATGCTGTATTGATCCGGGAGCTAAAGTAAGCCGGAGCGTTGCCCTGGCAACCCCGCGCCCCCCCCCCCCCCCCCCCCCCGGGGGGGGGCATAATAAGGTACACGGGGATGAATTTCTACCCCCCTCCCCCCGCGCCACCCCCGGGGGTGGGGGTGGGGGGTCGGGGTTGACTTTACCAGCAGAGGGTGTGTGTGTGTACAACGGGAAAAGTATGTCAATTCGAGGTATTGTGGGATTTTTGGAGGGGGTTCAAGTGTCTTACAAGTGTCTTAAAGCTTCCTGAATTTACATAGAAAAATGTGTTGTGCTTACTGCACTATTACGAAAGTTTTAGCTAACTTTCAAGAGCAGAGTTAGGTCATGGAAGATTCTTTGGATGTGAAAATTTTTATGTGGATTTTTTGCAGGTGTCTTATAGGCGTCTTAAGGTCTTCTGATGTCTATGAAATTGGTTGCAAAGATCGTTGGAGGTGTCTTGAGCTTCCCACATTAATGGGAAAGTTAATTGGAGTTACTAGATTCACACTAAAGTGTATTGAAACTCCTGAGTTTTCACGTGTATGTCTTGGAAGTGTCTTACAGGTGCCTTGAAATTCATTTACCCATACAAAACTGTTCTAAAGGAGTTTTAAAATTGTCATTAGCTTTCTAGGTTTACACAGTAGTGTATTGAATTCACTACAGTTCCACGAATGTGTCCTTAATTTGTACGCAAGTTTCTTGGAAGTGTCTTGTAGGTGTCTTAGAGTCTTCTGGTGTCTACACAACGTTTTTTAAAGAGCGTAAGAAGAGTTTTGAAATCCCTGAATTCGGAGGAAATTTTGTCAAAGGTACTTTATTACTATAAAAGTGTTATTGAACCTATAAATTTTCATGGAAGTGTCATGAAAATGTCTGACAAGTGTCTTAAACTTCTTCCATCCATATAAAACTGTTCTGGAGGAGTCTTAAAACGATTTTGGCTTCCTAAGTTCAGAAGTGTATCAGAAGCGTATCATCAGAAGTGTATCAAAGTCACTTATCTTCTACGAAAGTTTTCTCGAAGTTCATTGAAATCCCTGAATTTTCATGCAAGTTTCCCAAAAGTGTCTTATAGGCGTCTTAGAGTGTTTTAAAGTGTTCTGATATCTACAAAAATGTTTTCAAAGAGGGTTAGAGATGTCTTGAGCTCCTCGAATTCATAGAAAGGTGTATTCAAGATACTTCATTTTCACGAAAGTGTCTTGAAACCCCTGAAATTTAATGCCAGTGTCTTAAAAATACCTTACATGTTTCTTGAACTTTACTCATCCATAAAAAACTGTTCTGGAGAAGTCTCAAAAGTGACATCAACTTCTCCAGTTGTCACATAAGTGTTTTTAAGTTACTTAACTACCACGTATGTGTCTTCAAAGATTCTTCAGATACCTAAATTTGTATGCAAGCCTCTTGAAAGTGTCTTATAGTTTTCTTAGAGACTTCTGATATCTACAAAACTGTTTCAAAAGAGCGCAAGAAGTGTCTCAAGATCCCCGAATTTGCAGGGAAGTGTGTTGAAGGTACTTAATTACTATTAAAGTGTCATTAAACCTTTCAATTTTCATGTGAATGTCTTCAAAATGTCTTACAAATGTCTTAAACTTCTTCCATTTATATAAAAGTGATCTGCGGAGTGTATTAAAGGGACTGAATTTATATGAACATTCGAAAATTCGGATTTCTGGATTCTTGGATTGGACAGTCGAAAATCTTTTAATGGAACTTTCAAATGGAAAATCGTAAATTTACGTGTTTTTCAGTTTCTAATTCATTTCGGGTTATTTGGATTTCCGAACGGATTTGTATTTTTATAATTAATAGTTTTTGAAATTTGAAATGGATTTTTTCACTTTTCGAAAAATTCTCTACATTTTCGAGAATTTCGATATTTTACGGAAGCAAAAATTTTCCGATCTTCTCAAGGGGACATTTCCAATTTATTTACGTTGATTTTGTCCTCCATATTTACAATTCATCCTTTAATTGATTTCGATCGTGTAACTGCACTCAAGTAACAAGTGGGGAAAGTACTTTGATCGCATTATTGATACACACAGGCGCAAGAGAAGGGACGCTGTCCCTTTCTCTATGTACCTACTTTTATTAATTAAGCTAATTGTGTTGATTTACAACGCAGTTTTCTGGAATTGACAGAGATTCATTCCATGGAATTTTTTTCTGTAAAATAAGTTCAAATTTTAAAAACAGTTACATTCAGATTTAGTTTTAAAGTGAAACACTTTATATACGAAGTTATGTATGTTATATTAAGGTTAACTAAAAAATGTTCGCGAACGAGAAATTAGCAAAAATTTTCGAAATTCTCGAATTTTTCGAATTATGACAGAATATTCGAAACGTTGCTGAAGTTTTTTGAATTTCAAAATTTCCGAAATGTACGAATCACGACATATTTAAACGTTTTCTCGAATTTCGGAAATTCGAGAAAATGAAAACAGTTCTGCAAACATTAGAACACTCTAAGACACCTATTAGACATTTTTGAGAAACTTACAGTAAAATTTAGACATCTGAAGAAACTTTTAAGACATTTACTAAAAAGTTGAGCAACTTCAATACACTCCTCTGTGAACATAAGAAACTGAAGACGCTTTCAAGATTCCTGCAGAACAGTTTTACGTAAATGAGACAAGTTTAAGACATCTATCAGACACTTTTAAGACACGTATCCGAAAATTGAGTATGTTCCATACAATTTCCAATGGATTCGGAGAGCTCAAGACACCTCTACCAGTCTTTAAAAACAGTTTTGTAGAGATCAGGAGACTCTAAGACACCTGTGACACTTTTCAGAAACACGCGTACAAATTTAGAACACATTCGTGAAACTATAGTCGATTCAATTCACTTCGGTGTAAGCTTAGAAAGTTGATGACACTTTTAAAACTCCTTCAAAACAGTTTCTTATGGATAAGTGAAGTGCAAGACACCTGTGAGATACTTTTTAGACACTGGCGCGGAAATTCAGAGGCCTAAAGATACTTTCGTAGGAATTAAGTATCTTCAATACATTTTCCTATAAATTTGGAAAGCTCAAGATATCTCTAACACTCTTTGAAAACAGTTTTGTAGATATCAGAACACTTTAAGACGCCTATAAGACACTTTCGAGAAACTCACATGAAAATTTAGTGATCTGATTGAACTTTTATAATACTCTCGTGAACTTCGAGTAACTTTAATATACTTCTGTGTAAACTTAGGAAGTCAAAGACATTGTAAGACTCATCCAGAGCAGTTT
The DNA here is from genome assembly GCA_030522785.1 of Platygaster equestris. Classification (NCBI taxonomy): domain Eukaryota; kingdom Metazoa; phylum Arthropoda; class Insecta; order Hymenoptera; family Platygastridae; genus Platygaster; species Platygaster equestris. The sequence continues at coordinate 6,471 of JAPYZK010003672.1, forward strand.
TATATGGATGGAAAAAGTACTTGTAAAGCATTTTTGAGACACTTACGTGAAAAATATAGAGTTTAATGACACTTTAATAGTAATTCAGTACCTTCGACACATTTCCCTGCGAATTCAGGGATCCTAAGACACTTCTTACGCTCTTCTGAAACAATTTCTTAGACATCAGAAGTCTCTAAGAGACCCATAAGACTCTTTTAAGAGTCTTGCATACAAATTCAGGGATCTGAAGAATCTTTTGAGACATATACGTGGTACTTAATTAAGTAACTCAAAAATACATCTGTGTAGACTGAAGAAGGTGATGACACTTTTGAAACTTTTTCAAAACAGTTTCTTATAAATAAGTGAAGTTCGAGACACCTATAAGGTACTTTCACGAATTCAGGGGTTCCAAGACACTTCCGTAAAAATTCAGTGTCTCAAATACACTTTCCTACAAATTCGAAAAGCTCAAAACATCGCTAACACTCTTTGAAAACAGTTTTGTAGATATCAGAAGACTTCAAGACGCCTATAAGACACTTTTAAAAAACTTGCATGAATTTTTATACATCTGAATGAATTTTCAGAACACCTCCGTGAAATTTAAATAACTTCAATACTCTTATATGTAAACTTGGGAAGCCAAAAACATTTTGAGACTCCTCCAGAAACAGTTTTATACAGATGGAAGAAGTTTAAGACACTTGTAAGACATTTTTAAGACACTCACATGTAAATAAAGAAGTTCAATGACACTTCAGTAGTGATTGGGTACCTTTAACACACTACCCTGCGAATTCAAAACAGTTTTGCTGACATCAGAAGTCTCTAAGAGACCTATAAGACACTTTCATGAGTCTTGCATACAAAATTATGGATCTGAAGAATCTTTCAAGACACATACGTTGCAGTCAAGTCACTTTCAAACACTTCTATTCAAGCTCAAGAAGCTGATGGCACTTTTGAGACTTCTCTAGAACAGTTTCTTACAGATGAGTTAAATTCAAGACACCTGTAAGATATGTTCAAGACACTGGCGCGAAAAGTAAGGAGTTTCAAGACCCTTTTGTGGAAATGAAATATCTTCAACACACGTTTCTATAAGTTTGGGAGGCTCAAAACATCGCTAACACTATTTGAAAACAGTTTTGAAACCATCAGAATACTTCAAGACACTTATAAGACACTTCCAAGAAACTAAAACTGAAATTTATGAATCATTATCAACTTCTAAAACATTTTCTTCTGAAACTTCTAACTTTGGGTTGAAAGTTTCCCCAGTCCAAAAATTCGTAGATGATCGTAATTATAGAAAATTCTTCTCTTATTCCGAGTTGATGAAGCCACTCCATTATTTTCTCAACACCACCGATCTCAATAATTCAGCACAATTCGATTGTTCTTTTTCCGCGGATAAGGAAATTCCTTTAATAGATGATTTACCGCGTCTAGGTTTGGCACTCGCCACGAGATAAGTCATAAATTATGTCTGCTGTTTCTCGGCGCGTATCATGAAAGTCATGAAACATTGATCGCACTCTAACAAATTGCCAAGTCGTTACTTCTGTAGTTGATTCAAAAATTCATAAACAAACTTGCCGACATTTTTACCAAACAAAAACAATTTTAGAAACAGAATATCACAGAATAATGCTTTCTTGATTACTTGATAGGTTAATAATGGATATTTTTGGAGTAATGCACTTTCTTTCCCCACAAGAAAAGTAGAAAATTCGAATTTTGAAAAAAATCTAGGACCTTTGAGCTTCAAGCTTTCTAAAATTACACTTCTAAGGAAGCTTGAGACACTTTTAAGTATCATCTTGACAGTTTTGTACAAGGGCGGATCCAGAAAAATATTTCGAAGTGGGTTTTTAAAATCTTTATGTACATCATATCGATGTTTGCAATATTTGTTCATTTAGTAATCAGCACCTATGAACTAAATTTGATGTCATTTTTCTATTTATTTTTTTACGGATCTTCGATTAACACTGGTCAGTCAACTACAGTTAATTCTGGATTGAGTAGAGCTTACTTTAAAACAGTTAGGATACTTTGAACTATCTATTTTAAATTTCTAGATCAAATTTAAAACTCTAAAATTTAACAAATTTCAACATCAAACTTGAAACTTTGGAATTGAACATTGAACTTGCAACTCAAAACTTCAACTTGAAGCTCGAAACTCCGAATTTTAACATCGGATTCGAACACAAATTTTGAACTTGAATTTCAAATTCGAAACTTCAAACCCTTCGAAATTCAACTTTGTAATTTTAATATATGGAACTCGATCATTTTATTCAAACTTCAAACTCCAAACGTTGGATTTGAAGTTGAAACTTTTACTTTGAGCTTTAGGCTTTCATTCTTAACTATAGATCTCTGATTTGAACGTTAAACTCTAAATTTCAACTACAAACTTTAAGTATGAACTTTGAACTTCTATTATTTCAACATTAACTTTGGACTTTGAACTCAAGTATTGAATTCTAAATTTCAACTTTCAAATTTAGTCTTTAAACTCCGAACTTCACGTTTTAATTCACAACTCCGTACTTTGGATTTAAACTGTAAACTGCAAGACTGAACATTCAACATCAAATGTAAACTTTAAACTTCGAAATTCGAATTTCAATTCTAAAATTTGGATTTGAATCTGAAACATCAAATTATAGAACTTCAAACATCAAACTTTGTCTTTGAACTGCAAATTTTCGTTCTTAACTCCAGATTCCTCATTTAAACTTCGAATTTTGAATCCAAACTTCAAACTTTGAGTATAAACTTCACGTTTGAAATTGGACTTCCAAATATGAACTTCAAATTCGAAGCTTAACCTCCGAACTTTACATTTTAATTTGAAACTCTGAACTTCGAATTTGAACTGTAAACTTCCAATATGAACTCAAAATATCGAATGTAAGCGCGTTGAACTTTATATTTCAAAATTTAACTTTGAATTTTAAGTTCCAAATACTATTAGAAACTCTGAATTCCTAATTTGAACTTTAAATTTCAACTGTCAACTGAAAATTACGACATTAAATTCAAATTCGGAAGTCCTAACTTCAAATTCAAACCTCAAACTTCAAACTTGAATTTTGTACTCCAAATTTCGAACCTAGGTTTGAAAGTTCTTACTACTATTCTGAACCACAAATTTTCAATTACTAGAACTTAGAAACTGAAATGTAAACTCTACTCAACTTTCAGGGGGGGGGGAGGTTTGAATACCCCCCCCCCCCACTGGATCCGCCACTGGTTTTGTAGAAAGGATACATGATCGAGACACTTTTAAGAAATTTACGACCAAATTTGGCATTCTGAAGACACTTATAAGATACTTTAATGAGAATTAAATCAATTTAATACACTTTTGTGTAAATAATTGAAGCTCAAGACGCTGTTGAGACTATTTAAAAGTACTTTCGTTAAAATCATGCTAGTTTAAGACACTTATAAGACATTTATAAGGCTCTTTTAAGGATCTGAAGTAACTTTTATGACAATTTTATGGTAAAAGTTAGATAACTATTATACACTTATGAGAAGATATTAGAAATATCAAAAATTTATTGAATATTGAAAATTTCGACAATTTTCGAGTTATTCAATGCCATAAAAATTATCAAAATTACCGAAATTCTCGATATTTTTCAAAATTTCAAAATTACATAAATGTTCGAGATTTTCTAAATTTTTTGAATTCTAAACATCTTTCGGGCTTACAAAATTTGAAAAATTTTCATAATTCTTAAAATTTTCAAGATTCACAAAATTTTCGTCATTTCCTCAGTTGCCGAAAAATGAATTTTGATTTTTCACAAAATGACTCATATCGAATCATCAAATTCATCTAAATCCCGAAAATTTCCGAGTTTTCAATATTTTCAGAATCTTTCAACTCTAAAATTGATTTGAGTTATCTTTCTTACACCGCTTTCAATTAATACTTTCGTTATTCATCAACATTCAAAAAGAAATTTAATTTTCATCACACTAATACGTGCTGTAAAATTGAAAAATTTTTATTATGAAATTTCCATAAAGGTCTTGACATTTTATATACAACTCGTAAAGTTTTTCACATTTGGATTTTACAACCAAAGCCTGACGTGTTACATATTTAACGAAAAAAAAACGTAAAAGTGTAATAAACTTATAGAAGTGACGATAAAAATTTTGACTGGTTTTTTAAATTGTTTCAGATAAAAAATATGCCATTATTTCTGTAAATTTTCATTAGTCTCTAAGAATTCTACAAAAATTTTACTTTTTAACAGTTTTTTGAAAAGTTTTCACAACTTCTGAATATTAATAAGCATTTATATATTTTTTGCAATTTTTGGAATTGCAGTAAGTTTTTCTAGTCCTCAGCTTCCGGAAAAATCCGAAAATTTTGGCTTTCCTAAAATTTTAGAAAATCTAAAAAATTTTAAGAATAAACAAAATTTCGGAAATTCCAAAAATTTTGAAGATTCTGTCAATTTAGCAAAAATTTTGAAATCAAAAAATATCTTTTTTAAAATTTTGACTTAATTTAAATAACTTTTGAATTTAGTAACAAAAATTCCATTTCGTTTCCAAAAATTTATTGAATTTTCATTCTCGTACCAAAACTTCAATCGATGAAAATTTTTGAATTTCGAATTCAAATCAACACTATTGCAAATTTTCAACTGTAGAACCCAAAATTTCGACCTCCACAAGTTTCAAATTCAAAATGATACTTCGATTTCGGTAGCAGGTTGAAAAATTCATTCTCTTTGATGCAAGATAAGAAATTTTGAATTGTTGCCCTATCCCCTCCCCCCCCCCTCCCCCCTCCTAATCTAGAAACGCGATCAAAGATCGAAAATTCAAAGTCTCCATTAAAGGAAATTTGACATATTTTTCATATTCAAATGTGAATATTTCCCACAGTAAAAGAATAAATCAAAATAACTGAAAATGGTGAAATTGGAATATCCAACATAATTCCAGTGGCATCAAAAATTCTAGGATGTCGAGATTTGGATAATAATAAGAAAAATAAAGAACAGATATTCCAGTATTATAATACGTGAATCCCAATAGTGATTCTAGTTTTTATAAAAACCTTATAAAAAATTTCAATAAAAATTATCATAAGGTCGGTTTCATAAAAGTTTTATAAATTTTACATTTTTATGAAGTGGTTTTATGAAAGTTTTATGAAAATATTTTTTTTTATAAAAATTTTTTTTCAACACTTTTAAAAATATGCAAAAATTTTTCTAACCTTTTTTGGATCATTTTGCTGATGTATATGCCATTTTTCATCAGTTTATGAGACTCTAGCTCAAATTTTGTTTCGAAAGATATTTAAAAATTTTTTGGAAGCAGTGGGATTTGAACTTGCGACGTTTGCATCAGAAATCCGATAGTCAACTTTCTTGTCCATCAAATCTATGTGAATGTGAACGCTTATTTTCAATTCGAGTTAAAGCATTTTCAAATCCTATAAAGTCATATGTTTTTACGTCTTTCAATCGCTAAAAAACGTATGATTTTCTATTCCCTTGTGTAATAAAAACGTATCAAATATTACTATGAGAGAAATTCCTTATATCAGGAAAGTTTTAGCATAAAAATATGAAACTTTTCATAAAAATCGCCAAGTTTTTATAAAAATAAAGGTTTTATAAGAGAATTTGGAGGATATTAATTGTTTTCATGAAAAAACAGATGAATTGTTTGAAAATGTCGACAGATTTTATGAAAAAAAATTATTTATACAGTTTTTATAAAACCACTTAATAAAAATCGAAATTTTTAATTATAAAACTTTTATAACATAGACCTTATGAGAAAACAAATTTTTATAAATAATCCACTGATTCCATAAAAAATTTTTCTGTTTCCATAAAAACTACAATCGCTAGGGAAAATTTGTCATTTTTGAAACTTGGGGCTTGAAAATTGAATAATTCAAGATCCGTTTCCTGTTCCCCGGAAAAGTTAAATGAATCAGAAAATTCGGAGTTTCAAATGTCTTGTGGTGAAAACTGGTTGATAATAATGCTAATATCGTAAGCAAACAGCATCTCATCTGGACAGAAATCAAAGTTTCACGTCGCGGGATCGATACGAGCGGACGTTCCCAAAAGTGACAGATGGACAGAGTTGCGCCACCGCGGAGAGGGTGAGCTTTTGATTTCGTCGCTACATTATGCTGCATGATGACCGTCGTGTACAACGCTTGTTGGGATCGACGAACGCGCCGTCTGTTTCTTCCTCATCGCCGGCATTCGAGGCCCCAATTTATGCTTTTTTCGACCTCATCCCATTATTTCCGGCCCGATTTTATTCCTCTACGGTCTCCCATTAATATCCCGACTTCCCTAGCGTCATTTTATGCCATTTTTCGAAAAATAGGTCGATCCCTAGTAATTGTAGTTTTTATAAAAACCAGCGAAATTTTTATAAAATCCGTGAATTATTTATAAAAATTCGTTTTTTTATAAGGTTGATTGTATAAAAGTTCTATAAAATTTTCGATTTTTATAAAATGGTTTTATAAAAACTTTATAAAAAAAACTTTTTTCATAAAATCGATCGAATTTTTCATACAATTAATCTGTTCTTTTATAAAAACAATTTAGAGCCTCTAAGTTTTCTTATAAAACTCTTATTTCTATAAAAACATCGCGATTTTTATGAAGAGTTGCATATTTTTATGAAAAAAACTTTCCTGATATAAGGAATTTCTCTTATACGAGTAGTAATATTTGATACGTTTTTATTACACAAGGGAATAGAAAATCATGTTCGTAACGTTTTTTAGCGATTACAAAACGTAAAAACATATGATTTCATAGGATTTGAAAATTCTTTAACTCAAATTGGAAATAAGCATCCAAATTGACACAGATTTGATGGACAAGAAAGTTGACGATCGGCTTTTCTGATGCAAAGGTCGCAAGTTCAAATCCCGCTGCCTCCAAAAAATTTTAAAATTTATTGATGAGTCAAAGTTTTGGAAATATTTGGAATTTCAAAATTCTAGATATTTTGGGATTTTGAAGTATCTGGAATTTAAAAGAATTTTTTTTAAAGCTACGTAGCTGCAACAATTTCGGATATGTGACGAAATTTTGAAGATATTACGCATGTTGAAGTTACAGAGATTTAGAAATCTATACAAGTTTTCAGTATTTCAGCGAATTTTGAAGTTCCATAGCTAGAAGCTTTAAAATTTTTGAATGTCTCGAAGTTTTGGAAGCATTGGGAATTTTGAAATTTCCGAGATATCGGAATTTTCAAGCTTGTAGAATTTGGAAGAATTTTGAAGAATTCAGAAGTTTCATAACATAGAAACTATAAAATTTCTGAATGTTTCGAAGTTTTGGAAATATGAGAAATTTAGAATTTTTAGTTTTTCAAATTTTGAAGTTCGTGGAATTTGGAAAAGTTTAAAAAAATCTCGTTGTTCTATAACTAGAAGCTTCAAAATTTTTCGATGAGTCAAAATTTTGGGAATCTCAGAATTTCGAAGTTCTAGAGATTTTGGGATTTCGAAGTCTCTGGAATTTGAAAGAATATGTTTTAAAAGCTGAGTAGCTCCAACAATTTCGGATATGTGACGAAATTTTGAAGATATTTCCAATGTTTAAGTTATACAGATTTAGAAATGTATACAAGTTTTCAGAATTTTGAAGAATTTTGAACTTTCATAGCTAGTAGAAGCTTCAAAATTTGTGGATGTGTCGAAGTTTTGTAAATATTGGGAATTATGAAGTTCTCGAAATTTTAGAATTTTGAAGTTTGCAGAATTTGGAAGAATTTCTAATTTTGACTTTTCAAGATTTTGTGGAGTATTCATTAGAAGTAAAAAAATTTCCAAGTTTTGCAAAAATGATCCACAATTTCACATTCCCAAAAGTATTAAAGTTCCCAAATTTCATTTTTTTCAAACATTTTTCGAAGTATTTTAAAATCCAAAAATTCTCAACTTAGTCGAAATTTTCAAAAATCAAAAACATCCAATATAAATTCCCCCAAAAAATGGAAAAAAATTAAAGTCCCAAGTTTATATGAAAAAATTCCGGATTTGTACTTTTATTTTCACTTTTACTTTTACGATAATGGATTTTTTACTTTTCCCGTAAACACAAAGCATCACCGAAATCCTAATAATTCATT
>JAPYZK010003673.1:0-11513 GCA_030522785.1 Platygaster equestris
AAAAAACTAGAAATTCAAGACAACTGCAATTTATGGTTTCCAAATTTCCTTATTTCATCGGATTTACGACATTATAAGTGTCATTAAATTCATCAAACTTCATAAATTTTCATCAATTGCATCAAAAAATTACGAGAAACGTTAAAAGAAACCAGATTTTTTTTTTTAATCTTCACGTTTTTTTTTTCTATAACTCTATTTTCACTGTTTTTCAAAAAAAAAAAAAAAAAAAAAAAAAAAACTCTAAATTCAGGTTTACTGCAACTTTTGGTGTCGAAATTTCTTCATTGCTCCAAATTCACAAAATTATAAATTTCAATTTTCGTAATAATGTACAAAATTCGAAAACAAAATGTTTAGACTCAAGAAACAGAAATGAATTCAAATTTTATTAAGTTTCATTGAATTCATCAAATTTCATAAATTTTCACAAATTCCATCAAAAAAGTTACGAGAAATCAAAATTTTTCCTAAATTCTACCATGTCTCGATTTTTTTGATTTTTCGAATCTTTACATTTTTTTCGTATAAATATGTATTCTATTTCTATAATTCTCAATTTTCCAAATGTTCCAAACTCACTAAAAGCTCTGAATTTTTCCCCAGTTCAAGACTTTTCTCACTCTATCTGACGACAGCTAATTTTGAGTGATAAAAGCAATGATGGTGAAAATATAATCAGCATTAAAATTATTAATTTCATTATTAAAATTAAATCGTAGATGATAACGGGTACTGGACTTATTTGGGCTCTTTAACCACTCCGCCATTCAACGAGAGCGTAACTTGGATACTTTTCAAAAAATACATCGAAGTTTCCCATCACCAACTCAACATTTTCCGCAATTTGAGGAAATTTCCTCGCGGCGATGAGTGCCCATGTCACGAAAATCATGGCGCGGTAAGTTTCAGAACAAACAAAATAACTTCTTGTTCATCACAAAAATTTTCGTACTTCTCAACAAATTTTTCGAAAACTTCTTCAATTTTATTTTCATTATAAAACCAAAAATAATCTCATAAACAATAAATGATATAATTCTAATCAATTAAACATATTTTTTCTCATTCTTATTCACATACTATAAAAAAGTACATTTTTCATTTAAAAAACAAAAAACAGAGAGATAATCATTCAAACATTAAAATTTGAATGCAAATGCGTAATGATTATAATTATTTACTTTCACGTTCAACGGAATTCCGGAGACAACAATTTTAATTGAAATGTGCTCGATCTCTTTAATTCCCAGTTTTAACAAGCAAGTTCCGACCAGTTAAAACTTGTTCGCAACTGGTTAATTTCCACGAAAAAATCGAAAATAATATCTCCACTTTTTTTGTTAAGATATTGGACAAACTAGTTTTAACTAGTTTAATTTTATATTGTGACGATCCAAGAACAAATCAGCATATAAATACGATCAAACCGCGCAATTTTTTGTTCGGGAAGAATTTTAATGACGCGTTCAATGTCGAAATATTTATGATTGGTTGGATAAACGTCTTCAAAAGTGGACGGAATTTATAATCATTATGCATTTGCATTCAAATTTTAATGTGTAAATTATCTCTACTGTGTGTTTTTTTTTTAATTAAAAATGTACTGTTTGAAAGTACGTAAATAAAAATAAGAAAAAAATTTGTTCAATCGATAAGAATTATATAATTCATCATTCATAAAATTATTTTCGGATTTATACGAAAATGGAACAAAATGAGGAAGTTATAGAAAAATTCAATAAGAAATACGAAAAATGTGATAAACGAATCAAAGAATCATTAAAATTCTCCCAAATATTGGGAATTCCCATAATATTTGAACAAATACTTCAAAAACTCTGAAAACGCTCCAAAATCGGACTAAATGATGCTTTTTCAATCATTAAAACTTTTTCTGATTTTTTCGAAAATTGACAGAAATTGACTTGAATTATTCTAAAAAATGTTATAGCTTTCAAAATATAAAAAAATGTACGATCTATAATAAACCAAAAAAACTTTTTTTCTCCCTACAGGAATTCAAAATCCTCAATTTCTCAAAAAACCTTAAAAAATAATAATCCGCGATTTTGAATTTTTGACAAAAAAAATTTTTTTTTTTTTCAATTAAATTTCGAAATTTCAATAAAAAAAAACGCGTTTTCAAACATTGCGAAAATGCTTCGAAACACGACGATAAAAACCGGAAAATCTCATCGTGGCAAATATTTGAAGACGAACATTTGTATAAACATTCGTGTCATTATTTGAGGGAAAAGCGTCATCTGAATCGTGATTAATCTGATTCGTAAATTTTCTGTTCCAGGTTATAAACAACTTCCGTCCACCATTGCCTCTCGGCAATCGCGTTTTGCGCGAATGCGGCAGTTTGTAAGATAACGATATTAACAATATCCACACCAACAATAATCTCATAAATCCAGGAACTTCAACGCCTTAAATTTCCGAGGACGTTTATACATATAAATATGCGCTTCAACGTATTCAGCTTAGCTAAGAGCAATGCTTATCGATCGAGAAATTGTTACATCCCTTACGAGAATTGTCACTCATTTTTAAGGGTTGAAAACTGGGAGGTTTAGAAAATTTCAAAATGCATCAATTATGTGGCCTTTCGAATTCTCAAATTTGTTTCGAATTTTGAATTTTAAAGATGAGAAACTGACAATGTTGATTTTTCCAATGAAAATTGAAAAAAAATTTTTCAAACGAATAATTTTATTGTGATAATAGCATGATTTTTGAGTTTGGATAAATTTTGTTCCAAAATGCTAGAATTTCCAATTTTTTGAGTTTTCGAATTTCATAATTTTGTATTCGATAGTAATTCGAATATGTGAAAATTTCAAATTGAAACTCAAATTCAAACAATATTAAAAATATCACAATTTTAGTATTCACATTTTCTGATTCCAAAGTTTATAAATTTGTGGTATAAGGTCTAAAATTTTTCAATTTCACTTTAAAATAAATGAAACTAAGTAATACTACAGAAAACTAAAAATTTTAGTTTTGACATGCAAATTCAAACAGTTTCGAAAATCTAAGAATTCTACTATTCTAATTTTTGTATTTCCAAATTTGAGTTTCTGGTATGAGATCGAACATTTTTCAAGTGGGAGAAATTTCATTCTAAAATACTAAAATTTTGAATTCTGTGAGTTTTTTAACTTGAAAATTTTTTTTGATGATAGTCATCATTTTAGTTTTCAAATGTTGAAGTTGAACTAAAAACTTTAGTTTTGACAATGCAAATTCAAACAATTTCGAAAATTTAAGAATTCTAGTATTCTAATTTTATGACTTTTAAATTTATGGATTTTATCTATGAGATCGCAAAATTTCTCAATTTCGAGAAATTTGTTTCCGAAATTCTTGAATTGAGAATTTTTCGAGTTCGTGAACTTAAAAATGTTGCTAAAATATTTTCGAATTGCAAAGATGAAGAATTAAAAATCTCAATTTCGACAATGAAAAATCGAACAATTTTGAAAATCAAACAATTCTAGTATATTAATTTGCTAATTTCTAAGTTTGAACATTTAAATTATGACATCGAAAATTGTTTAATATCTAAAAAAATTGTTTTTTTTTTTCGAAATGCTTTAAATTAGAATTTTATGGGTTCGTAAAGTTGAAAAATCGGATTTGGTAATAATTCTAAAATTCGCGAATTTTTAAGATAAAAGACAAATTTTCAGGTTCGTAAATTTTTAACTACAAGATCGAAAAATGCCTAAATTTTTAGATATTTTCTAATTCAGAATTTTCGGAATTTGTCAACTCTAAAACTTGAATTCGACAATAATTTCAAAATTCACGAATTTCAAAGACGAAAAACTAAAAATTTAAATTTAAAAAATTAAAATTCGAACGATTTACAAAATTAGAGAATTATACTATTTTTTCGGAACATTTTTTTCATTTTTCAAATTTTGCAGATATTCATTTTTTCAATGAATGCGACATTTTCAGTTCCTCGCCTCAAAAACTCGCAAATTGCAAAATCACCAATTTCCCAGATTTTGCAGTTTTCCTTAACCCTTAAGACTTGATTAGAATTTCCGTAAGCGATGCTAGAACCTGAAAATTATTAATCAATGCGATTGTTATTCAAAATTGGTTTTATGCTATATTTTATCATAATCTGCAGGATGTACGTTTGTGGGAAGTTATACACACAAAAGTTAACCGTATTGTATTGTACTGTATATATATTTTTATCGACTTTTGCTAGTTTTGTTTCGAGTGTACCAAAAGTTTCGACATGGCAATAAATATTGTTGAAACGAATAATGTTGCAACCACGAGTTTCATGTGAGAAATAAAAAGGCTTTTTGAAAATGTTTAATAGTGGTTTTTTAATGGATCAACATGTATAAAATATCGTACTATAAAATAATGTTACGAAGTTTGTAGATATTCAACAGTGCGTAACTTTTTTTTCGACTATTTTCATAATTTTTCATGAGTATTGAAAAATATTTCAAGCGTGCATTATTTTCTTGGTTTTTTCGTATATTTTCATTAAACATGGAAATATGTAAAAAAAAACGTGATTATTTGCAATTAACATTTTTTTTCAGTAAAATGAATGTTTTGCTGGTTATGGAATGTAAAAAAGTTTGACAAAGTTGAGTTTAAATCAAACTGTAAAGAAATTTAAAAAAGTCGTATATCAAAAAATCGGAATATTCAACATTCGTTTTTCGTTTCTTCCTTGAAATAATCATCGACCCAAAATTGCGTAGAATATTGTGATAAAATGTTGCCTTGTTGAAAATGTGAAAATAGCTGTTTTTTTCTGTAAAATACCAAAAATTAATTAATTGTATTCCTGACCAAATATCTATTAAAACAAAAACAATTATGCATATCTTACTTGGATATCAAATGTTGTTCTCATTTTTGGACTTGGAAACGTTGCTGACTTCAATCAGATTCTGTAAGAAAAAACAAACGAAAAGATACATTTTTTTGAACTTTTGGAAAGCCAAAAAAGAACACTTTCAACTCATTTGAATTTCATAAAATTCAACTGTTCAAATTTGTACACGCCAATAAGTTAAAATATGTGTTTAAAAATCAAAATAACTTGAAAACATGCGTTTTCAGCCCCAAATAGCCGATGTAAAAAAAATTCTGAAACTTTCACATATTGCTACGTATATTTAAAAATCTTTATAATTTCGAAAGTTTTCCATCATATTACTCATACTTTTTCTTATTTAGATTTGTTTATATCCTAAACATAAAAACAAAAATTGAACCTGCAACTGATCAATATGATGATCCCAGTTTTCATTCCCAATGATCTCAACAGCTTTCACAATCAAAGACGTGATTTTGTTAACATTTTTCTTAAACAAAGAAATGACGTCATTGGCGCGCACGCCAGATTCGTCTTTTTTCCAGCAGTCGTAGTCAGTGGCCATTGCCACGCTCGCGTACAAAAGTCCAGCTTCCTTCGCCAGGGAAACTTCCGGACATGTCGTCATGTTCACCAAATGTCCCCCCCACAACTGGAACATTTTACTCTCCGCCAGAGAAGAATATCTCGGTCCCTCGATCGTGACAATAGTTGCCCCTTTTTTCACAGATATTTCGAGTTCCTTGGCCGCGCGCTCGAGAACGGCTGCGGTTTTTGGGTCGAACGCCGGTTCCATGGGGAGGTAACAACCACCTGAAAAAAATTACGAATTTAGAAGATAAGGAAAAAATGTTATTTTTCGACATAGAAAAATGTTTGGGTGTCACAACAATATATTGCACATTGATAGATTGTCAATTAAATATTGATGTCCTGCCAACATATTTAGACTTTGTGACAATTTTTTGTTGTTGTTAAACAATGATTATGAATTTCGGTTTGTTAGTTTTTTAGTCTCTGAATTTCAAATTTTTCAGTCTTCGGTTTTTGAGTAACTTCGAGTCAAATTTTGTACTTCGAAATTCTGGAAATTTTAGATTATTGATCTTCCATCTTTTAGAATTTGTGAAATTATGAATTTTCATTTATATTTAATAACGCCTAAATTTTTTCAATTCTCAAGTTGATTGTATTGTAAATTTAGTTGATTTTATCAACCTAAGTTAGTAAGTAAATTTTATTAACTTGATGAAAAATTTGAACTCTCTCAAACACAATTTTGTTGAAACTAACTTTGATTAAAAGAATCAAAATCATGTATGAAGTTATTGAAATTAACTAAAATCAAGTTACTACAATTAACTTAATCTAAGTACATGTTCTCCATACAACAAAGTGAGTATCTAGGTTAATGTTATGAAAAAAAAGTTGATTTATCCATTAACTCGCATATCTCTGCGAGGTGCCATCGAACATGGTCCCTTTTCTGTGTACAGTTCTATCGATGTAACTATCTGGAATCACCAATTGTCCTCTGCAAATATCCTCGGTCAAGGACCCGCAAGCAGTCGACGCCAGTACATGAGTGCAACCGGCAAGTCGCAGCGCTTCGATATTGGCGCGATAATTCACCAAGGACGGAATAGTTTGATGACCAGGCTTGTGTCTTCATAAAAAAATATGAATGATTATGCCATACATTAATGAATAAATAAATACTCGAAAATAATTCCACTTTCTCAAACTATTGCTACAATTTTCCAAATTATAAATACCCACCAGTATCAAAAAAAAATACAAATTTTGAAAATGGATAATTAATTCTACACAAATTACACGGTCGATTCATTGTTTTAATAAAGATTGAATTAAAATTTTACCATTTTATTAATGTCGAAAAACTGTTAAAATTGACTAATACTGTGATTTCTCAATTTTCTGGTTTATTTGAACTTTTAATGAATATTAACATTCGTAAAATGTTTGTCATTTGATAATTTTTGTTTCAACAAATTATTTTATAATTTTCTTGGTAAAAAATATAAGAAATTATAAAAAACTACAGTCATTGAGAGAATTATAGACAATGTTTAAAAAGAATCAACAAATTGAGAGTTAATGATGAATAACATGAAATTTATAGGGTTTTTTTCTTCTTGTTTTGTTGAAAATTACCGAGAAAGTAAAACAACTTCAACATTGGATATTTTTCCAAGCCACAAATCACTGGATGGGACACCGAAATCATTTTTGGCATCCTCGGATTTTAAGACAGTGAATGATTGCAGAATTTGATTCGCTGGATCGTCCAATCCGGTTCCGCCAATTATCCCCACCTAGAAAAAAAAACCTTATCATTATTATTATTATTATTATCATTATATCAATATTATTAGTGTTTTTCTGGAATAAAAATAAAAGTGAACAATTAAAGTTTAAAGTTTAATCTTTAAAATTAAGAATTAAAGTGAAAAATTACCGAAACTAAAATTGAATATACAAAATTACAAATTTCAAACATATTATTATGAACTTAAATAAAAAATTCAATTGCAAGATTATTGATTTGGAAAATAGAATACTGAAATTTGAAGAATTCAAGGTTTTGAAATTTACTTCGTAAAAATTTAATTGATAATAATAATAAATAAAAGTTCAAAATAAATAAAGGAATTCGACTTTTATATAATTTTCGAAAAATTTCCAACGTTTGAGGTTTAAAAATCATAAATCGACCTAAATGAGATAAACTGTTTTAAATTACCTTAATTTTGTACTTGCTCATGCCGCCCATGACCTTGAAACTCGCTTGGATGCTTAACAAGAATTTGAATAGTAATTGTCAAATCTTTTATGTAGCATAAAAAATGTACAAATTCAGAGTTGTGTGAACGCTGCTCGTGCGGAATTGATAACTGTAGATAACAGTAGGCCCTTTTCACTCGCTTATCTCAACAATATCAGTAATGATAACTGGTGATGATAGATACTTTGATTACATGCAATTAATACGCAAATCATGTAGGAAACTACGTTCAACTTTGTCGAATAAAGCAACAAGTGGGGATTGGTGGGGATGACACCAGAAGACACTAGTTGTTTTTGCATGTATTATGATAATTGTGATGGATTGTGATGTATTGTCGGTATCGTCGGTGTTTTATTGTATCGGTAAGGTAGATATCCAATAGATATCAGTCTATCAGTGAAATTTGAATCAAATTTGGAGTATACACTCATTTAATGTAACAAATTGAAAGAAATGAAGTAGGAATTCATACGTTATGGCCAGCAAAAATACCGGATAATTAGTTTTCCATTTGACTTTCGCAATTTCGAGAAAATATGTAATGAACAAAATCGCCATGTTTTATTATTTTAAGAACGACCTATGTGTCACCAGTGTCACCACCGCCGCGGCACCACCACCACGACCACACCAGACGCCCGACGCAATAATTAACACATTACACACGCAAACACAAAAATCATGCAAATCACACAAAATAGAAGTTTGCGAAGTTGACAGCAGGTGACAGAAGTTGACGAAAAATTAGATTGCGTAGACAGCGTACATGCTATTGTTTTTCGATAGAAAAAGTTACAATTTTACTTGATCACTATGAGAATTGAGACCTGCTTCTTTTGCTCGTCGCACATTTATCCCGGACACGGGACAACATTCGTCCGTAACGATTCCAAAGTATGTATTTAATAACTCATGCTAGAATTTGGAGGTTAAGTTTGATAATCATGTACATATGAATAAAGAGATTATCAAAGTTTTAATGTTTCAATTCATTCAATTTTACTCGAATTCTGTTTGCAATTTTCGAATTTATATTTGAACCATTTTTGATGATAATTCCGAACATTATAAATCTGAAGGTTCCGAAGTTGGAAATGTGAAAATTGCAGGGGTTGAGTTTTGCCGTCATAAGATGAAAACCTTGGAAATCTCCAATTAAAAATTGAAAAATACCAAACATACATAATTTTAGAATTGATTGGAATTTTTACTCGTAATTTGAGAATATTGAGGGGATTATTTAGAAAAATTATGAATTTTTAAAGAATTTTAAGAATTATGACAGTTTTTGATGTTCTCCGAGAATTTTTCGAAACTTTCGGAATTTTCTGAAAATTTGTTTGAAATTTTGGAAAATTGAGAAAATTCTTGGAGTTTTACAGTCAATATTTTTTATATTTTTCCGTAAATTTGACAATGGTATAGTCCAAAATTTGAAATTGATTTGAAATCGAAATATTTTAAACCTTTTTATTTTTTTGAGAAAATTGCCATAAATGTGAAGAAAATGTTTGTAAATCGTGGAAAATAAAAAAAAATGCTTGAAAATCACCAAATATTACTGAATTTATTGAACAGGAAATTGAAGTAATTCAGTCGAAATTTTTGATATTTGTCGAGCAATTTCACAAGATTTTGATAATTCTTAAGTTTTACGATCATCAAAATTTCAACGAATTCGGGAAAAAATTTTCTCGAACTCCAGAAAAAGTTGATGAATTAAGAAATTAAAATGTTTTAGTTCAAAATTCTGAGATTTTTTCAGATATCCTACAAAATTTTCCAAACTCAAAAATTCTTTCATCAATGCCAAAAAAAGATAGTGAATAAAATTAAAATTTGTAAGAAAACCTTTGACTGAAAACATTGGAAATTACTTGATACATGAAAAATTTGTTGTATACCAAAAAAAAGTTGTGAGAAAAATAATGTATTTTACTCATAAATTCTGAAATTTCTTTTGAAATTCCGTAAAATTAACAAAAATCCAAAATTAACTCATCATCCATAATAATTTCCACGAATGCTAAAAAAAGCTCGTAAATAAAATCAAGCCTATTAAAAAACCTCAAAAAGTAAGTACTTGAAATATACAAAAATTGTTCTCAAACTCAAAAAAAGTTCATAAATCAAAAAAATTGAACTATTTCAGTTCAAATTTTCAAAATCTCTCCAAAAATGAAGATCCACCAAAATCCAAACTTTTTCAGTTATTCATAACAATTCTCATCATATTTCAAAAATGTACTAACCAACATCAAAATTCCAAAAAAAATAACTCGAAATACTAAGAAAATTTTTGCGAACTCAAGAGCACAATAATTTCCCCAAATCTCTAAAATTTATCACATTCTAAAAACGAATAAATTTTTACAAAATTTCATCTGTCCCCAATGTTTCCGATCTTCTATAAACTCAAAATTTCACAAAAATGTTGAAATTCCACAACCAAAAAAAAAAAAAAAATTAATTTCTAATACATCCCGAACTTTTCCAGATCTTCAGATTCTGCCGGCCAAAGTGCAATAAGGCCTTCAAAAAGAAGAAGAACCCACGTAAGGTGAAATGGACCAAGGCGTATCGCAAAACCAACGCGAAAGAACTTGTCAATGATCCAGCGTTTGAATTTGAGAAGAGAAGAAATTGCCCAGTGAAGTACAACAGGGAGTTGTGGACTAAGGGAGTTGCTGCGATGAAGAGAGTGGAAGAGATCAAACAAAAAAGACAGAACACTTTTATTATGCAGCGTCTGCGTGTCGGGCAGAAAGTTGAGCAAGAGAAGGACATCAAAGAGGTGCAAAGAAACATGTCTCTTATTCGATCACCGGCTGCGGGCCTGAAGAACAGACATATGGAAGTGGACAACACAGAAGCGGTAAAAGAATGGGAGGAAGCCGGAAGCGAAAAAGAAGAGGAGCTGGACGAAGAAATGAACAGCGACGAGGAACAGGCGACAGAAGAAGCAGTAGAAGTAAATTGATTATTATAGGATTGTTATCGACGGTTAAAAAAATGAAGAAAGAAAAAAAAACGAAAAATAAATTGTGCAAACGAAAGTGGGGATGAGAATTTTTCAACCTGATGTTTTTGGTTGAGGTGGAGGGTTTTTGAATTTTTGTGATCTGAAGTTGGAATTTTTGATGTGAAATACTGAATTTTGGGAATTAGAAGGATTTTGAGTTTTTTACTTTTTTGGTTGGATTTTTTTGAAATTATTACATATGAGAATTTTTGGTGTAAAAAATGATGAATTTGAACATTAGGAGTTTCCGGATTTTCAGTTTCGGAGTTCGAGATTTTATGTTTTTGGTTGGCTTTTTCTGAAATTATTCTAAATTGGAATTTTTAATGTCAAAAATACTGAATTTGGAAATAGAAGAGTTTCCGAATTGAAGATTTTGAGTTTTGGAGTTGAAGATTTTTTCTTTTCGGTTAGCTTTTGTTGAAAACATTTTTGGAGGACAAAGCTTTAATAAATATTTCAAAATCAAATATTTCTTCACCGAAAAATGAAAATTCTGAATTGCAACAATTTTTAAATTTGCTATCACATTTTCTTCGATTTTATTGAAAAATTTTTTCTTGGTTCAATTCAAGTTCTAAGTACAAAAAAGTGGTATAAAATGAGTAGGTTTCGTGTGCTTTTTATGTTCGTCACGCTAGAATAACAGATAAAGCGAGTATTTCCTGCAATGATTACCCCCGTAATTTGATAACATCGAGTGTCATTATTTCTCTGAATATGAATTTGCATAATCGATAGATAAGAAAAGGTAATTTACTTTATATACACTGAACGGATCATCCACTTAGAGCAAGTTTATACTATCT
>JAPYZK010003674.1:0-15316 GCA_030522785.1 Platygaster equestris
TTCGCTTAATTTCTCTAGGTCGCTTTTCGTTTGTATTTTTTGACTTTTCCGTCACAGTGCGAGAATAAGATGGAAACAAGCGTGTGTTGAGACGACTTTTTAGAAATTTTGTAACTCCAGGTATTTGTGTCCTCCGATTTTCTTAGGAAGAAAAAATTTTCGAAGCACCCTGTCTTGGATGTATTTCCTGTTGAAGTTCAGTAAAATAAGTAATTAGGCCGAATATCAGCTTAATAATCGCGATATCTCCGAACCCCTATCCTTTTAGGCTTGTGTATACTTATGCTCATGTGAACATGGGCAAATGTATTATACGTATGCCCAGGTCCACGTGGGCATTCCGCTAAATTTCTCTAGGTCGCTTTTCATTTGAATTTTTCGACTTTTCCGTCACAGTGCGAGTATGAGATGAAAACGGGCGTGTGTTTAGACGACTTCCAAGAAATTTTGTGACTCCAGGTATTTGTGTCCTCCGATTTTTTTGAAAAGAATACATTTTCGAAGCACCCTGTTTTGGATGTATTTTCTGTTGAAGTTCAGTAAAGTAAGTAATTAGGCCGAATATTAGCTTTCGAAAATATTTGGTGCGCCTTAAAATCACCGATGAATATCGCGCATGACCTTATTGCCGAATTTCATCGTCGATTTTCCGCCAAACCATTTATCCCAAAAAGCTAATATTACACGGTTGACTACACTTGTTAATCCCTCCGAACCGTCTTTATGAAATCCGAGTTCGGAGCACCTTCGAAAATCGCGATATCTCCGAACGCTATCCTTTCAGGCTTGTGTATACTTATGCCCATGTGTACATGGGCATATGTATTATACGTATGCCCAGGTCCACGTGGGCGTTCCGCTTGATTCCTCTAGGTCGCTTTTTCTTCGTATTTCTCGATTTTTTCGTCATTAGGCGAGTATGAGATCAATACGGGCGAGTGTTTAAGTCGACTTTTTAGAAATGTTGTGATTCTAGGTATTTGGGTCTGCCATTTTTCTTCAAAAATATAAATTTTCGAAGTACCCCGTTTCAAATGTATTTTCTGTTGAATTTGTGTCAAATAAGTCATTTGGCCAAACGTCCGCTTTCTACGATATTAGGTGCGCCTGGAATATTACCGATGAATATCGTGAATGACCTCGTTTTCGAACTTCATCCTAGATTTCCAGCAAAACTATTTATCCCAGAAAGCTTAAATCACACGGTTCGACTACACTTGGCAAACCATTTAATGAGGCTATAACAAAAACGGGATCGGAGCACCTCCGAAACTTTGTGTCAACTTTAATCAAACAGTATGAATTAAATTCTGCAATGAAGATACAATGACTCGATACATTCCTACGTGGGTACTTGAAAGAAAAAACAAGTTCCCAAGTTTTCAAAACTGAATTTCGAAAGACATAAAAGCTGACTGTGAAATATGTTTACGAGAATACCGAGATAATAAAAATAATCTCTCTCGCAGTTCTGGACGTTATAAATGGATAGGAGTTCCTGCGAATATATTATTAGGTGCAATTTTCAGCATGCCGCGATTACAGAGTAATTCAGGGTTCAAGCATTATTCATACTCGCTCTTTCAAAAGAAACTATGTACTCGCCAAACAGTCTCTGTGCATACTGTAACTGCATCTACTTAAGATGATTTGGAGGAATAATTTGCGCTGGAATTGAGTGAGTCAAATGAATTACTTGTGGCATAAAATCTTCTCTTTGAGTTGCTTTTTGTGAATGCCTGAGAGGAAATATTTTCCCTCAATAATCAGTGCAGCTTTCTTACAAATCTAAAACAACGAATTAATTAATATATTCATTATACATCACCATTTAATCTGAGTTTTATTCATCTCAATATCAATTTGAAAATAACGTCTCTATCAGCCCATGACAAATTGACAAAAAACATTTATTGCTATTAAATCGTAGATGATAACTGTTTCTTTCTCAGAGTAAACTTTACTGCAGACGATTCACCTTTTCACGAAATTCTACGATAAAATCAGTTCGTCTAACTTTACAGCCCGAACCTCTTTAAGCGCCCGATGTAAGTGCGCAATCTTTTAGGAGAGCGCTAAACCTGTTAAAAATGGCCAACGCCCGGAACCGTGACACGCGCAATAAACATCTTAGGAAGATTAAATAGAAGCCGGGACATGACGTCGGTAAACTCGATCCGATATGTATTGGGAATAGCTATCTAATGAAATTTTCCGCGTGAGAAAATCGAACGACTGAATCAACCGAATTTCACCTTTCCCATTGCCAAAGATTCCGTGATAAAAGAAACGATTATTGAATGCGTAGAATTGGATTTTTACTGTTCATTGAACGATTGCAATTATTGGATTCTGATTAAACGCAATTTTTCCCCATGAATTCAATTTTCCGGTCCTGTGATTTCTTTGTTCGGATTATGAAACATTTTCTACTGTTGAGACGATTGGGCAAAGAGTTAATTCCGGCGATTTTTCGAGGTGTATAATTTTCAATGGAGATTTTACTACCAAAGTTCCATGAAGTATTGTGTACTCAAACAAATTAAAATTTAAACATACAAAATAAAACATTCAAATTTTTGAAGTTTTATGTCAAAAACATCGAAAACTCAAAACCCCAAGAGCTTAAAAGTTCGACCAACGCGATTTAACAACCAAAAAACTCGAGAATATACATTCTGAAACTTCAAAATGAATGTTTTGGAATTTTTATCACTCCAAAGTGCGAATTTCTCAATGTAATAAAATTTGTATTTCAATTATCTACAAGATTTTGCTCATATATGCATACTCAAAAATCACGACTGAGAATTTCTAAGATTCGAAAATTTAAATGCTGAGGATTTAATTTTTAAAGAATCCAAAAACTGCAGAAAGTAAAAAACGCAAACTGTGAAATTCCGGAATCCGCTCTAAAATGTCTGTAATAAATGTGAGTACTTGCATGAAAATAGTCGAAACACTATCAAAAATTCAGCCACTTCAAAAGAATTCCGTGGAGTCATTTCATAAAAATATCACCACACACTGGAAAAAATCTGTATCATCTCCTAAGCTTTGAAAAGATGCTTTTTATAAGTAAGCCGCTACACTTTATCAAACGAAAATTTCCTCTTTACATCTCCACATCACTTTCTTTTACTATCGATAAATATCTCAGCCCTCGTAAAAATAAAAACAGCCCCTTGCTTCATTCTCCAATAAAGCCTTTTCACCATGAAAAATAACGTTACAAACGGCAATAATAAGCTTACTTTACTTCGGAACAAAAAACAAAAACTTTTTAGCACCTAACGAACTACGCAACAAAACCCCCGCAAATCCTAGAATTAATTAAAAACTGATGACTCTTAATTGGTCCTTATTGATGAAATTTAAACTGGCTAATCGAACCCAGAAAAATGTATCTGTTCACATTTTTTTCTGTAGCTCAAAAAATTTCTCCTCATCCAACTAGGTACAAAGGGAAAGCATTCTACAGACGCTTACTTAATTTCAAATCTAAAAAGCTTTTTTTTCAGTCAAAACATTTTCAAACTTTACTTTTTCCAGTTAGAATATTAATATATTCACTCGATTATCATAACTAAATTTTGAAAAAACAAGTTTTAACCTCATGTCTCAACTCTTTCAAGAGATTATCCCAAAAAAAATCAACCAGAACAAAATATCGAGGACGACAAATGTCCTCCCTATATAAACAGTCCAGCTTCAATAAATAACGCCGTCACGTTTATGGAACTTGAAGATTACGCGATTAAAACATTTTCCATTAGCAGTAGTTTACAAGTTGACAGAAAAGTTTTTCGCTTCCACGCATCTGTGCAAGCGTGTCGAGGAAAACAGGCCGAGTTTCTGCAACAGCGTGTAACCTTTTTAGCGGCGTAAAAACGACGATTCCCGCTCGTGTCACCGCTACACTCGAAAGCGTGTACTGGGCGTATTTGCCCCTACGAAATTTGCCCCTCGGACCTTGGCAAGTCCTGTCTAACTTTTCCGGCGGTGTACAGTAATTTCCGCCACCTCCCGAATTTACTACCCGAAGGCGCGGTAAAACATCTTCATACTACGGGAGCCACTTTCAAGTATTGCTTTATTCAAAATCCGCATTCATAAATGAGGAGGCCGAGAAATTGTAACCGACTAAGGTCACATTTCGTCCTGCGGAAGCGGAGAAATCTGGCAAGTTCCTTGCTTCATTTTTAATGAAAGATGAAATATTCAGAAGTAGATTGGAAATGAGTGCGAAATGTGAGACATTGAAGATTTTTTTCACCGCGTATGGAATTTATAACATAAGGCCATAGAAATGTTATATTGAACATTCATTTTCATACTTGGATGTAGATGTTTCCCAAACGACTCGTATTTAACATTCCGTACAGAATCCTTTCTCATTTTTTGTCCCTTAGACAATTAAGCCCTGCATGTTTTGCCCTACCCGCTCAAAGCTTTCATCAACGTGTTTTAAGAACCTAATTACCTTTGGGGTCATACACACATCACGTAATTAGGTATACAAAGATCTCGTTTAGCGTTCTAAAGATAAACAAATTACCATGGAATGGAAATGTCCCTATTGTTGGCGAATCGAAATAAGTTCTAGGTTGTATAGAACCGGAAATTATTCCAGACCGCTATTTGATAATAGTCCTTTAGAATCATAATCCATTTTTTTGCGAAAACGAAGAAATATAGTCAAATAAGACGTTCGTTGCAGTTACGGAGACAAAGATGTTTCGTCATGCGACAGCATACGAATAAACACATAGGAAGAGGGTCACGTAAGGCAATGATATACTTCTGATTGCACCTTTGGGGAAAAGCGTGCACGAAAAATGCGCACGCTGTTCGTTTTTACCGTGGCGCGACCGACTTATACGACCATGGATCACGGGAACTTTATCGAGAAGAGGAAAAATCTCAAAAATTGTGAGTGAAGTAGACGAGTTAATTATCACAAAAACATAAAAATGACTATTTTATCACTTTAGAAAGAGCGTAGTCACAAAATTTGTTTTCTGTTCGATCTCAATCTTGATCGGATTCTTGACAATCTTATTCCACGCACGAATCCCCCACGCATTTTTCACCCTCCTACCCACGATCCTCGCTAATCCACTCGTAAATTTGAAAAGCAATTCATCTTACAAGCACTTTTTTTATCGACCCATGCAAAAATTCCAAGAGCAACTTCTCCACAACATACGCAAAGTATTATCAAGATCTCAACCGAACACAATCATCCCAGGGTACAAACTAAAATCCGTTTCCCTCCAAAACTCCCGAATGTAACAGGATCACCAAAGTACGCCATGAAACGTAAAAATGTGTGCTTAAATATTCCGGGGTGCGATTTGCGTAAGGGCAAGTATAATTTCCCGGCATAAAACTTGGGGAATTCGCAAGGGCGACGCATTCGAAAGCCGAGTCCGCACGTTCGCTCCAAAGGCGTTTTCGTCCGTAAAGTAATTACCCGGAGCGAGTTACCGAAGTTTGCCCGTTAAATAGTTAATATTTTGAATCCAATGGCGTGCCGCTAACGTTTCTCGATTGTCTTCCTCCCAGAAAATGACTCGACCGTAAAATTTAATTGCCGGCATCAAAAATCACTGCGCGCCTTTCAAGGCGCGCAATGGCCCGTCTTCCAGGCCGTTGAAACAGTAATGAAACCCTCGTTGCCGCGAAGAAGCGCGTCCTGACGTCGGTGTCCTCGGCGTTTATGCATCGCTCGGTTCCAAACTTTGCGCCGGGTTAACTAATCATGCGAAACCGCGAGTTTGCACGCGTGCGTGACGGATCGTTAGGTGGAAAATATACACGAAAGCTTCGAACGTGCTAAGATTCAACTACTTAGTCAAAATTGGAATTTCGACTGGGTTGTCAGTTGCGAATTAGAATTTTTAATTGACGAATTCAAAGATTTGTACATGATGTTCGAGCATTTGGTCACTTGGAAATCTGTATTCCCAAATTTGAGTACTGATGAATTTGGAATTCAAAATACTGTAAATTTTTTAACCACTAATGCAAGTATCAAAAATGCCGAGTTTTCAAAGTGTATGATTAACACTCTGTCAATCTAGAAATTCCAGTGCCAACATTAACGATAGAAAATGTGACGAAACTGTACCAATAACTTGTTAAATTTCCACATTACTGAATTCTTTGACATTCGGTGCCTCTCAAACGTCGTAGAATCTTGGCACCGAACATTTAATTCGAATGAGTGCCATCGCCGAAGAAATAACGGAGCAATTTCGAAGGCGAGTTTCTGGTGCCTGGTTTACATGCCGCGGGTGCAAAATGTTCGTGCATTTTGATACACACCGGGACTGCGCGCCATTATTGTCTCGCGCACCAACAGACCTTACGTGTAAGTCACGCTGTTAATTGAAAAGCCCCGTCGTCAACTCCAATGGTAATTGTGTAATTACGAGTGTAATTTCGCTGCGATGCTTTGCAATGACATGTAACTGCTCGTAATTGTGAAATTCGACGTTGAATATTTAGTCACCGACGTTTTTTGCTCATGTACTTGGCTCCTACTGCTCCCAGTGAAATAATTTGAAATTATTGATTTTAGATTATTTATTGTTCCTGGATAAAATACGAAGACAGTGTATGGCGAACTCCTCGACCAAATGTGTACTGATACGTACACATTTTAAAACTCTGAACAATTTCACCATACATACCTATATCGGGAGATATTTGTACCAAAGAGGAAATGACTCAAAAGACGTGGTTCGAAAAAAGGCGGATAAAAGTGCAATGAAAAAGATCAAAGTTGCGTTGAAACAAAAATTACTCACAAGAAATGAAAGCGGAGCGTAAAAGCTGAAGCTTCGGGGAGGTTCGAAATGAGCAAGATGAAACAGCGCGGTGGCGAAAACAAACAGACTTGGTAGACCGAACGTAATTTCGCTCTACGAGAATTAACAACAATTCGAACTCGTTTCGATTCCTTGATTCATTGCAATTCTCATTACGTCGAAATTTAGTTAATGGATAACCTATAACCTTTCCAATGATATAGTATTCATTTATTTAACTACTCGATTCCAATAAATATTTGATCAATAATCATATTGCAAGTTCACTATTTATCCCTTAAACATGATTTCCCCCGAAATAAAAAACTACGTAATGAAAAACAAATAATATGGAAAAATTCATGTCCCCTAACCTTCCCTAGAATAAACCATAACGATCCGTCATTACTCGAAACATGGCGCAGAAAAATTGTTAGGGTACTCCAACTCGAGTAGTCGCTGTACTTGCGAGGCGCGTATCTCCATAACGAAATTCACATGGTCATACCCCCTGACGAGCAAAATATGCACGCATTTTCGAGGTTCGTCGCGGCACTACCGAGCGCCGTCGACTCCATCAAAGTCTGCAGTCGAAAGTCATTAAATTAATAATAATCAACGTCTGAAAGTCGTGGAACTGCGGCGCGCCAGGACCACAGTTGCTGCAGCTACTTGGGTATGTAGATTGAAGCTCGAGCACATGTGCCATTAATAGCTGATGCTTTCGGTAGCAGCGCTGTCCGTTAAACAACGTATTCGACCGGCAAATTGTAATTGAGATTCGTCGCCGTGAGAACCATTTTCGCCGGGCCAAAAAGTTAATTGAAACCGCGCTTATGACGCCCGAAAATCCCGGCCCTCTCGACAAATCCATTACGAAAGCTCGACGTCGAAAAACATTGGCGATCTTTGGAGGTGGCAAATTCCTGCCAACCGTTTTTGATGGAATTCAATAAAGTGCTAGAGGTCGAAAATGGAGGAGAGATCGAGTCAAATAGATTAAATAGTTTGTTGAATTCGGATGAAAAGTGATACTCGGATTTTTTTACAGCTGGGTTGTTTGATTTTATCAATTTCATTTCTCGATTCACTCTAAAAAAAAGCAAACAAATTCCGATGTGAACTGAGCATCTGCAGATGGTTCTCGTAATCGAATGAGTAAATAGTTTTTTATCATGGAGATTTATTCTGTGAATATTGGAAAAGATCCAATCAAATCATTAACGGAAGATCGAATTTATGATTTGTGATTGTTGAGTGCAATAAATTATATCGAGTTGAATAATTTAAGATGCTTCTATTTTGATAAAAATACTGAGTGTCTATGTATAAATATTGTCAAAATTCTACTGAAGAATCATGTTCGAATATACTTTAAATTTATAAAACCATCAACCTCAATAATACAAAATTTCAATCAACTATACAATAATACTAAAGATGAAAAATTTCCAACATCCCTAAATTTCCAAGGATTCACAGACGATAATTCGACCTTGTTTAAAAACTCAACGAAGTTTTTATTTCGATTCCCAAATAAATAATTGATACAAAACACAATCAATAAAAAAATGTTACACTCCACTCGAAAACTTATCGTTTCAAATGAATCCAAAAATTTGTGAATAACGATCTGAAGATCGAAAATTTAATCTTTTTGGCTCGATTGAAAATCATCCAGGATTATTTCCAACATGACCGTTCCATGAGAATTTAACGTCCATGATTCCAACACCACAATCGCAACGATCGAAACAAGACTGGTGAATAAATGAAAACCAATCAATTAATCAGTCCTGCTTCGATCGTTACGGTCCTAACGTCAGAAGCATAGACACCAGATACTCTATAAGCTTAGGAGTATAATTATATCCTCAAGAGAGCCGAACTTCGTGCAAAGAGCTCTAATTCCTATTTTTGAATGAGGTCAACGAGATTTTTCCGTGGCATGAAAAAAATGTGTGTCCAATGAAACGAAACTTATTGAGCCTGTCAATAAAATGGAGTTGTTGACTCCATGTAAGAAATGTTACACAAAAAAGGTCCAGTGTTGAATTATTTTTCTTTCTTGAGCAACTTCCATCCCTAAAAAGAGCTGGGGTACAAATTTGAAAGATTTCAAAATTTCTAAGAAAAAAGTTCACCATCCCACCCTTCTCATCCTGAAATTTTCATAAGACCTGGAACGCCCGATTCATAATTACCCCAACCTGACAACGAACAGAACGAAATTCCCCTCAAAAAATCGCAAAAAATTTACAAGAGCACACGTAAAAGCAGCTCTCGTTTCCCGTACAAATGGCGTTAGCGCAAGCAACACCTGAGCTTCGCAGAATTACCTCTCGGAATCACCGGTAAACCCGACAACTTCGTTTCGTAAGTTACGACCGGTTATAAATAAAGCCACAATAAACGACCCTGCGAATTTTTCCCCATACTTGCAAACAACTTACATCGCTCCTAACAAAAGGGGAAAGGGCGAGTACAACACGACACATCATTGCCGTTCGCGTGAACGCATTCAAAAAATTAAAAAAGCAAGCTACAATGTCTGCGATAAGCCGCGCAAATTGCGGCGTTGGAACCGTTCGCGTTCTCGCTATCGTTCGACTCGTCACGAGAACTCGCGACGAGTATTAATTTATTATTCTACGCAAACCGCAGAAAGTGACACAGTCGATAATAATGTGCATGAATCAAGTGAGGAAAAAAAAGCGAACGGCATTTTGTTCTTGGAAGGGGCGGTGTTTGCACTGAAATAATAAAATCGCGCAATCGGCGTTTCCGCTCCGAGTCCCGCGATCGTGAAATTAACGATTTTCAGTTTTTTCCCATTTATTTCTTTTCGTTCCGTTTTTCGGCGTATGACGCGCTCGTTTACATACTCAACGTACTATTGACGACGCGTGTTTTTTCCGGATGTTTTTGTCTTTCTACTGTAAAACGAAATGCAAGTGCCTCTTTTTTCATTCGAAATAAAATCCAAGCACGAAACAAAGGATGAACAAAAAAAAATGCTTCGCCTGTCATCGGATTAAGCAACTCGCACGGAATATTTTTATTCAGCGAGATGGGTTTAATGCGCAAAAAAGATGACGGAAATAACAGAATTTAAATGTTAAATCGTAGTATTCGGAATACGAAAAATCCCTCTACCTATTATTTTCAAAGTTCTGGGCTAATATTGTTATCTGACGAAAAATTCATTAAAATAACCTTGTTGAACGAATATGCAATTTTGGAATATAATTCGATCGATTAAAAGTTTGAAAATAATGTTTTAAAATTCGTCTCAATTCGTCAGAAGTCAAAAATTTCGATCGAAATTTTCAAGCTCTGACATCCGTCCGTGAGTTACTGAAAGATAATACGTTTAACAAGAATTTGAACATTTTTCCATTCTCGACATAATTGTGATTCTGTAATGAATTAACCATACTTGAAACCTTTTTTACGCGTACAAAATTTGATTCAAAAATCCAATTCCAATATCGCACTGCCGATTTTTCCAATTTTCCTCTGCCATGCATGATGGATTTTCCGAACAATATCAAAATGAACGAAGTGGGAAATTGCGGAAGCGAAGAGGTGGGCACTCCACGCTGCAGTTTTAACACGTTGTCACGGGTAATTGAATCAATTTTTAAAAGCATTGCATAGTACATCACAGTCAGGAGAAAACAAGAATATCAGAGCTTTGGCGCGGGAATATTGGATTTGTCAACAAATGTGACTCCATATAACACTGTTGACGTGCTGTTCAAGAACGTACTTGTGAACCCGAAAATAAAACCCCCTCGGTTATCCAGAGTTTGGGATTGAAATGAATATTCATAAGGATAAATTAAGTTATCCTCAATTTCGTTCTCCAAAGCGCGGTCATAAAACTTTTAAAAGCCGAACGTGAATAAAAACTGCAATCAAGGCTAATTCATTCGTTTCTAATTTCCTTCTACTAATGATAGAATTTCGTTTTCAGGGGCGAAAAATACAATAAAGACACGCTTTGAATATTTCCAACGTGGTTCAAGTAAAAAAAGGGGAGGAAGCAATTTCCTCTCTACCGGTCTGATGCAACCAAACCGTACCCGAAAGTCCCGGGATTAACTTTATTAGAACTTTACACTTTC
Organism: Platygaster equestris; assembly: GCA_030522785.1. Taxonomy (NCBI): domain Eukaryota; kingdom Metazoa; phylum Arthropoda; class Insecta; order Hymenoptera; family Platygastridae; genus Platygaster; species Platygaster equestris. The sequence goes on from JAPYZK010003674.1 coordinate 10,946, forward strand.
AGCATTTAATAACGCCCCAACTTCATGAAATTTATACAAGTTCCTCAAAGGTACATTTACATCTCTGCGAGTTGATAACCAAATAAAAATGATCCTCGTTACAATGTCACAAACTTTGCAAACTTGATCTCGTGACATTTTTCACGAAAGCTACGTGATTGCCAGTCGAAGGAACGTCGGTTTTGATCTGAAAAACCCGACGCGAATTGCCAATTAAAAAACGTCGAGAAAAGTGACAACTCAATACTTTTTGAATGATCCTTTTTTGTGGACGTATTTTCAGTGGCGGATGGAAATGTTTTCTAGAGTTGGATCGGAAGAGCGTGAGAGTAGCGATTGAAGATTCGGTTCGACAAAATTTTCCAAGAGTTATAAGCGATGGGAAAATTTTGTCTCTGACACAGTAAAAAGTTCGAAAGTAAACTAGAGAAGTTTTCGATGTGAATAAGGGCCATCAAAAAATTGTTCCAAGTTGAATTGTACGATTTATTGGTAAATCTTTGTCCTTTTCGGTTGTGGCTTTGTGTAACTGTTTCACTTACTGATCGCGATCTGACTATTTAACTGTTTCACTTACTGATCGCGATCTGACTATTTCACGTACAAATTTAGTGGCAAGAATAGAGTTCCATCATTCCCGAACAAAAGTTACGTGATAACTACTTTTCTTAAAATTTTCTTTAATTCAAAAATGGATATTTTTTATCATTTCAATAAATTTTCGATGATACTGAATATTTTTAAAGAATTTTTCTACAAAAATTTAAGGCATGGAAGTACTTAGAATCTTACAGTCAAGGATTGGAAGGTCCGAATTTTCTAATCTAAGTAGAAAAATTTAAGATATTTCGTTTAACTTTGTGTAAAATTGAATTGTTCGATAGAGAGATTCGAAAACTGAAAAATTTCCTGATAGAAAATTGCTCAATTGCAAATTGCAAAATTTAAGAACCGAAGCTCACATGAAGAATTATTCCACATTTCACATTAATTACATACTAAAGGAACAAACATTCGAAAAGAAAAAAATTTATGAAGATTTTTACTTTATTTTTCTTTTTTACCACTTTCTCTGCTGGAAATCCACTTTTGCAACTTCATTTTTGAGTTTTTCGACTAAACACCCACTTTCGTGAGCATTTCGATGTTGAAACTTGATTTCAGAAGAAGTAGCTGATCTGAGAGAATAACTAAACGATCCACCTTCAGTATAAATGATCTAACGAAAAAAAATCTCTGATTCCAATAAAATTCCAACAAAACTCACACACACAATCCAAACAACAATTTCGACACCGCACATCAAATTCCATATTCAATCGTCAAAAACGTCATCGACCTAACTCCATGCCTCCTAAAGACACCTCACATCATCCCCCTACAACCCTTTACCACAAAACCCGAACAACTCACCGTTACGTCAAGCATGTGTCCTCCCTCATACTCCCACTTTTGACACTTTCACCTCCAACACTTTCACCGCGCGCACACTCACCCCGAAGAAATCATGCCCCAAAGTCACCAAAAGAACCGCTGTTCCCATCAATCACCGAAACCAAACCAAGCACACACAAAAATCTCACATCCGCCAAAATTGACAAAAATTCACTGCTCTCCACCACGAAAAAAGGAATCTCCCAAAATCATCATCGCCATTTTCATCAGGTAAACACCTTGCAAAATGCTGGAGATCGTAAAAATCGAGGTCGACATCGCGTCTGGGAGATTGGCACGTGTCGCGTTGTATTGTTCGAGCCGCGAGCACGCGGTGTTCTGGACCGCGAGTCGGATAACGCGACACTGGAAGCGCGCTTTTCTCGCGATGCCGGGGGCGAAGCGAACGCCTGCGCCCTCGTCACGGAGTCACGCTTTTCCAGCACCCTCGGAATCGCGGTCGCCAACGGTGTTACCAATTTAATGAGACTTTCGGAGGATCTTTCAGCGGCATTTAAATATTTAACCGGTACAAAACAAACAGACCTCCCCCGGGGCCAGAAGGTGACTGGGGAGGGAAACGAGGGATCAGGGGAGGTTAATAAATAGAAGAAAAATATTTATCGCGAAAGGGGTGAGTTACGTTTCCCTCGACTGTCGCGGCAATTTCGTGGTGGCGCTTTGTGAGGGATCGGGGAAATTATTTTACCGCGTTAATTACTTCGTTGAAAAGACTTCTGTTTACAGTGGTAAAGAGAGTTTATGTGCTGCATAGATGAGAGGATTGTACGTTTACAGTGGTAAAGAGAGTTTATGTGCTGCATAGATGAGAGGATTGTACGGGGGTGAAGAGAAGGGAGATAGACTTTTTTCTGGATTAGTTACAGGTTTTTATAATAAAATGTATAAAATTTCCGCGGTTAGAAGGAGCTGAGACGCTTTCCAAAAGACCAAAGTTTCTATAAAACTGAGTTAATCTCTTTTAAACGCAGACTCTTGACAACAGAGTTAATGACATATAAAAAAAATTTTTTTAATTCCACAAATTTAACTTTTCAAGTTCGATGAAAAATGAATCTTCCATTAGATCTAAAAACAAAGCTCGGTTCGAATGCTGTATAAATATTGAATCAAAATTTCAATTTCTCGTTGACTGTAATTTGACATCAACATTCGCAGGCATTTGAGACAAATTCATTTAAACCTCGACAAATATTGATTTTGAACACAAACAATTCTCCCTATTGGAGAGTCGTATAACTGTTTGTTTTACCAGCCAATTTTCAATTTTGAAATCAAACATTTTGTTTCCCTTTCAAAATATTTGTCATCCCTATTGTATTTTGATTAAAGCCTGTCATTTCTGTAGAACCTGCACAAAAGGGTTTTTTTATCGGGGCTGGCATTTTTCAATCGAAAAATGAGACAACTTTTAAATTTTGCCATAATATGGGAAAACTCTGGTTAATGTCAGTGGAAATATTACACTGCGTGTTGAAAACTCGACGTTTGAAAAAGTTACGGATTACACTTTGAATTTTCGCTTGGGGCGATCACGTTTTTGAATGAAACGAGCCGAAAAAGATGGGAAAAAAGTAGTCATGCGTATCAAAAACGGAAATATTTTCCATATTGTAATGTCCTGGACATTATACAATGGAAAAATCTATATTTTAAGTAATTGAAAATGCCGCTTCAATCATTTTCATTGTCCAATAATAATTTCAATTGTCATTTATGAAATAGGTACAATAATTTTATTGTTCTTGGTAGGATTTTAATTTGTGCATTAATTAAATCTTGACATTTTACAAACCTATGCTCTCTCATTAAAACGAATCTTTGTTAAATAAGAAAAATATTAAAATATAATAATGGAATTCTTGTTTTTGAATTTCATTAATCGGGAAATTTGAATTTGCTGCATGTAATTTTCTTTTCGATTTATTCCAATACCTGCATAACCTGTATAATACTCATTGAATTCAGCGTTTTCACATTTAAACAGCAACATTTTCGAATCCATTCTACAATAGTGTGCCAACTTCGTTATTCGAAATTCAATCCACTTTTAGCAAATTAAACTCAGTAGCAAGAAAACCATTTTGACATGAAATAATTAAAAAATTCCATCACAACAACTCTTGTTACAATTTTCACTCTAATGAAAATGAGTTTTCCTTGGGAAAATGAGTAGCGCATAACAAGGAAATGTAAAAACAAACAAACGAACAAAAAAACACTCGAACCCAAACTTCAGCTTGCTAGATCAGTTACTCGTTTGAATAAAAGTACGGAAAAAGGTCAGCTTGATAAACAAAAGCACAATCGACGCTATTCTATGTTCGCTTTAATATAAAACAGCTCCAAAGAACCTATTTTTCACGAACTGGAGCTTTACAGAGCGTTAATGTGAGCGCTTGGATTAAGTCTCGCGGAAAGATGTATTTTCATAAATTCAATAATGCAGATTTTAGCTCTAGAAAAAACAGGAAAATGAGAATTTACGACGAATGAAAAGTAGAATAAACAGAGTACTGGTATTTTCTTTGAACTTCGTCAGTTTTCCTTTCAATTCGAGCAGCAGAAACGGAAAGAAAAAAACTTGGGATACGAAAATAAAACTTAATAATCAGATTAAAAAATTTTTGATAAACTCGATATAATAAACTCTCGAATAAACTGTATTTTTAAGGTTGAATCTTGATTGATCATATTTTGACTGGTTTTAAGTCTAAAACTTCAAAAATTTCAGAAGTTCTAAAGAGCAAAAATTCAGAAGTTAAACTCCTAAGCCGTAAAGCTTTGGAATTTTTCGAAACTTGAGAGCTTTAAAGATTCAAAACTATAAAATTTCCCCATCTTTACAATTTTGAAACTCAAGGGCTTTTAAACTTCAACATCCATGCAAATTCCAAAATTCTTCAAAATTCTCGA
>JAPYZK010003675.1:0-18546 GCA_030522785.1 Platygaster equestris
ATTTCCATCAATTTGTATCGATTCCCATGAATCCTTATGAATTCTTACCAATGACTATTCGTTTCCATCAATTTCGATCAATTTCCATTAATTAAAATCAATTCCAGCATCAAAAATAATGATTTTAACATTAATCATCATCGACAACAATAATTTCAACAATTATTGTCGATGATCGAAATTCAAAACTCGCGCGCAACTCACGAACAGTCAAAACCATAGCATTGAAGTGAGCATATTACACCATTTCGATAGATTTTGGATAACTATTCAATACACGCGGCATGCTTCAGATGTTTCATTACTTTTTTCTCTAGGGATTGACTTTCGTTGAGTCAAACGATTTCTGCACTCGTTGAAACAAAGACCATTTCTTAACAACGTGGAAAAATGTGAGTTTCTTAGAAGGAAACCGTATGTAAAATCGTGCAAGTTTGGAAATGGTGCATTTTACAACAAGTGCGGAAAGGGGTAATTTGGGAATTTAGGATTGATGTTCGTTGATGAAGTACGAATTTTGGGGTTAAAAGTATGAGTTTTTAGGTTAGAGTGACGGAAAAAGGGTTTTTCGTTCAAGGTCGTGGGTTTGAGTTTGTGGTTTTTCGAAAGTTGGGTTACGGTGCTCTTTCCCAAGCAACTGAACGAACGGCGTGATTGAAAGAGATGGGAAAGCGAGGCGATGGTAAAAGGTCAGGTACATGGATGAAGAAGCGAGTGGAATCAATCAGGACTTGATACATTTTCCCGTTATTTCCCGCTTCGGAGGATGATTTTCTCGGTTTGGACTCATTATTTTGGATTTCGAGTTCGAACTACTTACGAATTGTTAATTTTTTTTATTGACTATGTATTTTGAAGGCGAATAGTTTTATTAATTGCAATTTTGTAATGCAGACGACCGAAAAATCCTAATTTTATAAATGTCTTTATGACATTTCAAAAACAAGTTATTCAATCAAAAACCAAAAAATTGTCAATAAAACTTCCTGTTGTTCGTAATAATTCGTAATTGAAAATATGAAATTAAGAACTGACAAGAAACTTAAAAACTCGGAAATTACGTAATGTTTAATTAGGAAATATCAAAAGTTATAAATTTTGAAGCTTTGGAATATAGATTGTCAAAGTGAAGAAACTTTGAAAGTTCTGAACACGAATTATTATAAAAATGTCTTATCTGAAAATTTTGACATCTCAAAATGTTGTAATTGAAATATTCTGTTTTTATGTGAATTGTGAAATTTATTATTTTCTCATTTCTAGATGCAAATTTTGAAACCTGGTCACTCGAATTTTGACTTTTTAGATTTTACATTATTCAGCATTTTTGAAAGTTACGCGTACCCGAAATTTCGTTGATATAATGAAACTCCTCGAAATGGGTCGAATTTACAAAAAATTGCAGGATAGTAAATTTTACATGTTCAGAAAATTTTGCAAGTCACGAAATTAGTAAAATAATTTAGAATCTAAATAAAAAGTTCTGAAAATCCATAAAAAAATGTACATATTCTGCACTGCAGAATCCAAGTTTTGAAACTCAGAAATTTCGTAATTTTTCGAAATATTATGTACGGTACGAAACAAATAAGAAATTAATAACACCAAATCAAAATTCTGTCAAAAACATACTCCAAAAACCATGAAATTTCAAAAAATGTCACGAAACTCAACATTATCATCAATTTAAACTCTCCATTTCCAAGAGTAGTCATTAACTATCAAAATTACCCGATGAAACTAAACGCGCAATTCTAGCAATGACCTACATTTATCTCCAGACAGTTGAGCAACAAAAATTGCAAAGAATCAACCACTATCGCCGCAACTCCATTTTCTAATGATTGCAAACATCATCTAAGTGCTTCTAAAACTAAAAGCAATTACGTACATATTTCAATAGGAATTATTTGATTCGAGGACGCCACAGCGAAAGCGTTCAACAACTTCCTTAAAAATAGACGGATTTTTTTCTTCAAGTGTGCTCTTTTATTTCCGTCAGAAATACTAAACTTCTTCGCGAGGGTAGCTCTAAAAACAAGAAAAGTTACTCGTCACCCAGGCGGCCATGTGGCCAACACTTGTGTCTCAAGTGTCAAACGTTTCGCTTTGGAATTCCAAATGAACTGTACTTAAAACCCTCGTAAATTGTGGTTTTTTTTTTCAGTTTCTAATTATCGTTTTTTTTTTGTGTGTTTCAGGTACGTGCTAAGTCCTAGAAACCTCGGTTTAAGGTATTTGTTGCATGCGAATATTTGTATTTGATTTTTGATTTTTATTGAATCATCATATTGAATGATTCTTGAGATTAGCGCAGTTGAATTGAGTCTGAAAGTGTGGAGATGTAGTTTTCGATCGATTCAATTTTTGACACGCGATTTGCGGAATCATTAATGGGATCGGACTTAGAAGTTTTTTAATGACATTCCTCTTTAATAATGATGAGAGGGGGGTAATAATATCAATTTCCGCCCCCCCCCCCTCTCTGCCTCATTAACATCATTTTAGGCGAATATTCGAACAATCAGAAATATTTTTATTTAAGGTTTGATATATCATCGAAATCGAAGAGTTTGTTTATTCTCGTGAAATAACACGAGATTTCGAAAATTCTGAAATTTTTGAGAATTTTGAAAATTTCGTAACTTTCGACGAATTCAAATATTTTGAAAAATTACCAAATTTTGGAAAGTTTGTGAATTTTAGAAGATTTGATAATTTTGGAAACTTTGAAATCAACGAAAGTTTTTGAAGTTTTGGAAATTTGGAAAGTTTTTGAAACTTCTAACTGAAACTTCAAATTTTCAGAATTTTGAAATTTTACACATTTTTCGTAATTTTCAATCATGTTTCCGAAATTCTCGAAATTTTCAGAATTGTAAAAATTTACAAATTTTTGGTAATTTTCAATACATACTTTCAAAATTCTCGGAATTTTCAAAACTTCTAAAATTATTAAAATTTACGGGATTCTAAAAATTATTGAAATTCTCGTCATTTTTAATGAGGAATTCGAATTCCAGTTAGAAATAAACATTTTAATGGAAAATAAATCCGTGATTCAGGTCATTTCACTGATTTCACTCAAATTTACTGATTTCACAGCTATTCATTATCTCACTGATTCCGTCAGTAAAAATTGTGCTTATTGTTTCATTTATTCAGTTAATTAATAATCATCTGTTTCTCTTCGTGGCTAAAAAAAAGCATCGAGTCGATGGAAAAAAATGAAGCCGCGTTTTAAATTCGATCCGGCACGGGCAATTACACCGAAATAACGCAATAAAAATAGCCCGAGATTTTTTATCGCACGACAAATGCCTCCACGTTTGTTTGCTGATAAAATGTGTCAGCGCTTCGTAAACGTCGAATCCGTTGTCGCAGATACATGCACGAGCGTTCGTTACTCGAAACTGTCGTCCCGAATAAACGCACTCGATGAATAATCCGCGGATTTTATCGTCATCTATCCGTATGTATATAAATGGCGGATATGGAATTTTCTCGAGGGAGAATTTTTTAATCTCTTGTGATTCTGGATGTGGATTTTGAGAATCTTTCAGGATTTCTATATAAATGTGAATTTGCAAGTCTCGGACTTTTTTGAATTATGAGCTTTTATATTTTATCCCTAGTGATTGTAGTTTTTATAAAAACAGGCAGAATTTTCATAAAATCAGTGAATTATTTATATAAATTATATTTTTTTTATAAAGCTGATTTTATAAAAGTTATATAAAATTTTCGATTTTTATAAAGTGGTTTTATGAAAACTTTATAAAAAAAAACTTTTTTATAATATCTGCCAAAATTTTCATACAATTCAGTAGTAGAGCTATGGGGATACTGCCCCCCCCCCCCCCACACACCTCCTCCCATCGTGTGACTATAGTGGGGGGTCAGTAATTTAGGATACCAAAAATCATTCTCCAGAATTTTTTAAAATCTGTTTTCAAGTTTTTTTTTTTCATATGTTTTTGAAAATTTTTTTCAACAATTTTTTTTTATTCTTTTCAAAAAATTTTTGCAATTTCTTCAAATTTTTTAATTTTCTCCACATTTTCCATTTTTTGAGAGTTTTTTATTTGATAATCAAAATCTTCACTTTACTAAACGTCTACTTATTACCATACGAAAATTTATCATATAAAATATAAAGATTAAAAAATGCGTTAGATAAAAAAGTGAAGATGATTAAAAAATTGGAATAAATTAAAAAAATTTTTTTAAACATTCGAAAAAGAACTTGAAAATATAATTTTAAAAACTCTAGAGAATGATTTTTGGATTCCTAAATGACTGACCCCTCACTCTAGGCACATGATGGGAGGAGGAGTGGGGGGTGCCAGTATCCCCATAGCCTTACTACTCGATTCATCTGTTTCTTTATAAAAACAATTGAAAGCCTCCAAATTTTCTTACAAAACCTTTATTTTTATAAAAACTGCGATTTTTATGAAAAGTTTCATATTTTTATTTAAAAAACTTTCCTGATATAAGGAATTTCTCTTATAGTAATATTTGATACGTTTTTGTTATACAAAAGAATTAAAAATCATTTTCGTAACGTTTTTTAGCAATTACAAAACGTAAAAACATATGATCCATAGGATTTTAAAAATCTTCAACTCAAATTAAAAATAAGCATCCAAATTGACATAGACTTAATGGACAAGAAAGTTGACTATCGGATTTCTGATGCAGAGGGCGCAAGTTCAAATCCCGCTGCCTCCAAAAAATTTTTAAATTCTTTCGAAACTAAATTTGAGCTAAAAACCTCCATAAACTAATCAAAAATGGTATATACATTAGCAAAATGATCCAAAAAAGGTTAGAAAAATTTTTACATATTTTTAAAAATGTTGAAAAAAAATTTTTATAACAAAAATTCTTATAAAACTCGTATAAAACCACTTTATAAAAAATGCAAATTTTATAAAACTTTCATAAAACCGACCTTATAAAAATTTGTCACACGGTTTTTATAAAAACTAGAATCACTAGGATAATTTTGCAATTTTTTGAACTAAAATTTCGAAATTGAAAGTTTTCAAATGTCCGCAATCTATTTTTACGTATTTTTATATTCAAATGTGTTGATGCATAAAAGTTCGAATCCAATTAATTTTTTCAAACTCAAAATTTCATAAAGATAACATATTTTGCGTCTGTTATCATTATCACACTCACCAAATATTATCTCCTGGAATAACAGTCTCTTCGCCCCCCTCAAATTTCTCGAATTTCGATACCCCGATCTTTTTTCCGCGACCTCCGAAAAATGCAAGCCCTGCTTTCTTCGAAAAGACAAAAAAAAACAATTTTTGAAACATGCAGTTTCATCAAAACGCGTCTCGAGAAACGCTGATTCGTGCCAGAAACGAATAGTCACTCATTCGATTCACTAAAACGCTTTGTCAATATTACTCCGGGCAAAGTGCGTTCCAACGCAGATTACATCGAAACGCGCCGCTCCGCGTGTTCTGCATTTCATTGCAGCGAAAGTTTAGAGATTTGGTTTCGAAAAACCATGCACGATGAATCGGTGAAAAATTGTTTACTATTGAATATTAATTTGGATTCTTTTAATGGGGATCCAGATTGGTAGGAGGAGGGGGTGGGGAGAGGGAGGGGTGTATTTTCGAATGTATATTATAATAGGTAAAAAATTCATTCAACTGTGAGTTGAATAAATTTTCTAAAATTAAAAACGCTCTGAAGTTTCTAGACATTACAAAACGAAGACTATTTTGGGCAATAATTGCTCAAAATAGTTATTGTTAAATTTTGTATTGTAATATTAACATATTAATATGTTATTATAACAAAACGCGCAATATTAACAAGTGAGCAAATTTTGAAAACAGCCTATTTTAAGGCATTCGACAGCCCGCTTTAAGGCACTCAACAGCCCGCTTTAAAGTAAAATTCGGTTAGGTTAGCGAGAAGTGAAAAAGGGCATTACAATTTTTGCGATTTTTCGGGAAATATATTTTATATTAGTAGTCTTTACCGTACTAGTAATGTAAAATATTGTGTGCGACTATTGGTCGAGAGAGGAGATTCCTCGAGCGCTCCCACTAGTCGCATAATATACTATTTCTATCATGCTAAAATTGGGTCCAGTCGGAACAACGATAAAATAATCAAAATATTGCACATAAATTGAACGAGCTGAAAAGTTCGAGGTCATGTGCAATCTTAATTATCATTAAAGAGCCGCTGCGAGCAGGGGAAAAAAAGCGGAACAAAAGCGGTGTGTCGGGATATTTTTCGCTCGTTAAAGCGTGACCTTTATCGATGTCGTGGAGGTTGCGCTGGCTGTTGCGGAGGACGCAGTGGGGGGGGAGGGGAAGCAGCGTACACGGGAAGAACGCCCGCTCGGGGTCAAAGGACGCCGCGCGCTCACTTCCCCGCCGCATACCCCCGCGCCACTCCTCGTCGTGTTTTGCCACGCACCGGCACAACACGACTCGCGCGTTTCCGATACTGCTGACTGCCTCTCTCTCCCTCCCTTCTCATTCAGAGCATGTTCGAGGGGTTTGATTGAAAAATTTGCGGGATTAGGGATTTTGGATGATCGAATTTCGAAATTGCGAAATTCGAGGACATTGAAATTTGGATGGGGGAATGTAGAATAAATTTGGGAATTTGAGAATTTTTTATCTATTGTTGATTTAGAAATAGACGCTTCGAGAATAATACGTATATTTAAAGAATTCATGAATTATTAAACAACCACTCGATTAGGTTAAGTAAGTTGAAAGTCACTGATAATCGTTAAAAATAACTAATTGGATAAGAGAAAATTCAAATTAGTGGAAAATCATTGAAAATTATTAGTGGAAAATCACTGGAAGTTGGTGTAAAATCAATAATTAGGATAGTGACTTAAGCTTACTAATTAAATTAATGAATATTGAAAAATAAAATTAGTTACTGAGCATAACTCACTATTTCAATCAGTGATTTCTCTCTAATTTATAGTGGCTGATTTTTCTCTTTTTTCAATCAGTGATTTTTCACTAATACGTACGTCGACATTAAGTTTTCAAAAATGTACGATTTCAAGTTTAAAAAAGATTCCAGCGTTAATTTCAAATTTCTACAATGTAAAAATTTCAGACTTTGAAACTTGAACGAGTTTATAATCCAAATACTTTTTTCTTTTCCAAATAGTGATTTTTCACTAATACCCTAGTGATTTTAGTTTTTATAAAAACAGGCAACATTTTTATAAAATCAGTTAATTATTCATAAAATTCGTTTTTTTATAAGGTCGATTTTATAAAATTTATATGAAATTTTCGGTTTTTATAAAGTGGTTTTATAAAAACTTTATGAAAAAATTTTTTTATAAAATCTTTCAACATTTTCACACAATTCAAATTGAAAGCCTCCAAATGTTCTTATGGAATCTTTATTTTTATAAAAACTTTGCGATTTTTATGAAAAGTTTCATATTTTTATAAAAAAAACTTTCCTGATTTAAGAAATTTCTCGTATAGTAATATTTGTTACGTTTTTATTACACAAGGAAATAGAAAATCATGTTTGTAACGTTTTATAGATAACATAAATTAACATAGATTCGATGGACAAGAAAGTTGACTATCGGATTTCTGATGCAAAGGTCGCAAGTTCAAATCTCGCTGCCTCCAAAAAATTGTTAAATTTCTTTCGAACCGAAATTTGATCTAGAGCCTCATAAACTGATGAAAAATGGGTATATTAGCAAAACGATCCAAAAAAGGTTAGAAAAATATTTGCATATTTTTAAAAATGTTGAAAAAAATTTTTATAACAATAATTTTTTTTATACAACTTTTATAACACCACTTTTAAAAAAATGCAAATTTGTCATATTTTTGAAAATGTTGAAAAAAATCTTCAAAACAAAAATTTTTTTTTATAAAAAATGCAAATTTTATAAAACTTCAATGAAACTGACCTTATCAAATTTTTCATAAAAACAAGAATCACTAGGGTAATTAATGATTTTCTACTCACATTTGTCGACCGAAATTCCCACATTCCAAAAAATTTCAAAAATCAAGCCTACAATAAAATTCCAAAAACTTCGAAATTTTCAATATCAGGATGCATAATATCATAAAAACCGCGAAATTCGAGGACTCGGACAATTACAGTTTTCACCCAATTGAATTTTCCACATTTTTGTCCAAACGTTATAAATTCCACCGCTCTATTTTTCCAATCCTGAATTATTATTTCCATAAAATACCTTCGATAATTCGTGTAATTTCTGTAAATCATCATGTACATCAAAAATGGAGTAATCTCGTTCGAGAGCTAGCTCCCGAAACAGTCGGACGATGTTTAATTTCGCGTGCGGAAAATGCATAGTACATATTCGCGGAAGAGTTTGCGGTTCAGGGTCGGGAAAAGTGCGAAAGCGATAGAGTCTGCTCGAGCGGGGCTTATTCGGGCTCGACTAATTACTTGAGACCGGCACGAACGAGGAAGTCGAGCGCGGTGTGTGCGTAGGTACTATCTCATTACGACATCGGTTACTTATTCTCGGCGACCGGGCTCCAATGCTCGCCCGGGGGAGATCGTGCCGAGCGTCATCGGATTCCCGTTACCAGACCGAACTCTCGGTGAAATTACACCACGGTACACCAGTGAAAGCTCCTCATAATCCGCGCCTCGATTCGCCATTTTATTCCTCATTCACGCGATTCGCGTTTTTTCGCTTGAAGATTCCGATTATTACGTTTTGGAATTGCGATTCGAAAGTCGTTCGAGTTTCGAAGTTCGAAATTTTTTCGTTGGTGGAGAATTTTAGAATTTTGTAGACTTAGGTCTCGTTTGAACTCAAAATTTGACATTTTGGAATGTTTCGAATTTTGGAGGGTGAAGACACTGAAATTTTTATGATTTTTCGTACTGCGAAACTTCGAATTGTCAAATTTCGATTCTCAACTTGTTCAAGTTTCAAAGTTGGACATTTTGAAATTTTGGAATTTTGAATGTGAAATTTAAATATCTTTAGAAATCAAAATTTGACATTTTTTGGAAGTCTGAATTTTTAAGGACGAAGATTGAAATATTAATATTTTTTTTGTACTGCGAAATTTCGTATTCTGACAATACTTTTGTCATATTTCGATTCTCAACTCGTTCAAGTTTAAAAGTTTGAAATTTTGAAATTGTCGAATTTCCAAGATTAAATGTTAATCTCGTTTGAACTCAAAATTAGATATTTTTGAAAATTTTGAATTTTGAAGGATGAAAACTGGAATTTTTATAATTTTTTGTCTTGCGAAACTTCGAATTGTCAAATTTCGATTCTTAACTTGAGCAAGTTTCAAAGTTGGACATTTTGAAATTTTTTAATTTTGAAAGCGAAATTGGAATCTCTTCAGAACCCAAAATTTGACATTTTTGGAAAGTCTGCATTTTTACGGACGAAGATCGCAATATTGACAATTTTTTTGTACTGCGAAATTTCGTATTCCAACAATACTTTCGTCGTAATATTTAGATTCTCAACTCGTTCAAGTTTCAAAGTTTGACATTTTGACATTGTAGAATTTTCAAGATCAAATTCTAATCTCCGAACTTAAAATTGAACATTTCCGGAAATTTTGAACATCGAAGTAAGATTAAATCGCAGCACATTTCGGAAATTTCCCTTTTGTAGGAACTGGAACAAAACCAGAACTCAGTGACTTACTCCACTCTCCCCGACAATAATGACCAATCCACAAGCTCGAATAAGCAAATTAACGATCTTAAAGTGCGCACGTCGAATATAATCGGCGCTCGCGACTTTCTAGTTAGAAATTCGGATAAGCCATCGGGAATCGTTAATGACTCGTGCGTAAAGTACCGGCTCGGCTCTCGGCTCTCTGATATTATCGAGGAGATTTAACGATCGACGTACAACATTACCAATAGCGACGCCCGCTCGTTGCCCATAATGCCGCGCTGCAGCGCAGACGGGTTATTTTACCACGACTGGCTGCGCGCTCGTAAAAAATCATCCCGCCTCGAAAGACGATGCAAAAAATTACGCAAACTTGAAAACCCGCTTATCGCAACTCGTCACGCCGATTACGCAATATTGTTACGATTAATCTCGCGTTTTCTACTCCTCCCCTATGATCTTTGCAAGAAACGAGTTCAGATATTTTTGTTTTTCGATATTTTCAAGAAAAATCACGGTTTTTTGTGTCTATTATCATGGTTTTTATGTGGAATGAAATTCTGTGAACCAGGATGATTTTGTCGGATAATCTTTCGATTTTAGAGTATTTTTGAGAATTTCGGGATTCTCTGAGTTTTAAGGGATTGGGAAAAAGAATTGGATTTTAGTTCCAATAGTTGTTTTTTAGCGTGTTTATAGAGTACAGAAATTGAAATTTTGATAGAAGGAAGGATATTAAAATTAAGTTTTTTCAATTTTCGATGATTTTTGGGGGATTTTGGAGAAGTTTTGTGGTTTCGAAACGATTTTAAAAACAAATTTAGACAATTCAGAGAATGCAAAAATTCCATAATTTTCAGAATTTGGATAATTTCAAAAAATTTTTAAATTAGGAGAATTACATACATTTCCAAAATTCAAACTTTTTGAAACTTTAACAGTTCCGCAAGATTTAAAATTACGAGAATTCCCGAAATTTTTTAAAACTTCCAAAATGTATTAAAACTCTCCTAGATATACTAATACTTATTTTATTATCCTATTTTTTGTTTGTTTGTTATTATTCAAATAATTTCAATTTTTTTTCAAAATTTCACCGATTTTCGAATATAAAAAATCATTTAAATTTTCGCAGAGATTATAGGAACTATAAAATTCATCAAGAATCCCATTTTCTAAAAATCATAAAATTATCCAAATGTTCAAATAATTTTTAAAATTTTCGTATTTTTCTTAAAACCTCCATTTTTCCAGAACACCCTTAAGATAATCCCAAGATTGCCGGTCTCGCCGGAATAACGATCACGCTTCGATTTCCAGGCGCGGAAAACGCGTACGTGTTTCCTGTCCTCGGTTAGCAATATAGCGATATCACGCATCGCTTTCATTCCCGTCGCGTTCCGATCTTTCCACGCTCTCCGTTCTTTATTTCTCCCCCATTTCAAGGTTCCGTCGACGCTATCGCTTTTGCTCTTGGGAGCAGCGCGATAAGGGCGTGGGCAGCCAGACGCACCGTGCTTACATAAAGAGAGCCGATTAATGGGGAGACCCCGAGGATCTCCTGATTAATTACTCGCCCCGTTTACCAACGAAAAACAGAGCTCCGACTTCGCAACTTGTGCAAGAAAAACAGACAATTTTGGAGATAAAACAAAATGAACTGGAGTTTCATTGAATTATAACCGACTTTGGTGGGATGATATCGTTTTTCTATGTGACTCGAAAAAGTGACGGTTTTTTTATTTGTGTACAATTTTCAACTTTCGAATGTTGATATTTTTTATTTTTCAGTTCCATGTTGCTAATATGCGTAGTTTCGAATTTTCCAACTTTGCTGCTAGAATTTCCGAAATTTTCTAATTTTTGACGTCCATTTTTAAATGTCCAAAAATTTGCGAGTTTTTAAGTTTGAATTTTTCAAATGAGAAATTAGAAATTATATTTCCACTCGGAAGTTTAAATGTTTCGAATCAAATTATACCTATAAAATTTTAATTAATGTACTATTTAATAGTTATGAATTAGCTTATCAAAATACTTGTGAGAGTAGTAAAAATGTTACTAATCGAAATACTGAAACATTATTATTTAATCGTTCGATAAAATTTGACTAATTTAATAATAGATCACCGAATCACTAATTCATTCATTAAACTTCTACTAATTTCTTAATCAACTTCTTAAATTCCACAAATGCAATACCAGCTGAAAATTGCACTAAATCAACCTGAAAGAGTCCCGAATGAAACTCCCAACCGTCAAAATTCGTCTACGTACAGTATGTTCCATTAATGCCTTCACTTATCGATATATCGAAATATATCGATCGCTCATAAGCGACAATGTAAAATCTGATATACATAGATATACCCAAGATACAATATATATATCGATAGGTGAAGGCAGGCAAGGAACATACTGTACATAATTTCAAATATCTCGAATCGGAAAAAAAGCAAATAATGCTAATGGCGACGAAAGTCGAGTAGTCGGTAGAGCGAATAAAGGATTACACATAGCAGCTCGCAATCAGAAAAGAAGAATGGCAGGAAACTGCTCGGGCCACGGAGCGAAACGGTACGAGCCGCTCCGGAATGCGATCGCGTCCTTTTGGCCCTACATATATACAACACGAGCACGCCATTCGAGTAAGTCACGAGGGAGCGTGTTTTTCGCCGAGGGCGATATCCGCGACAATCGATATCTCCTGCCCCGTCGCCCGACTACACGCACGACACGATCATGCATGAGCCTCTCGCTGCATCCCCGCGTTTCCGCTCGCTCGCGCACGTAAGACCCCAAGGTCGATTTTTTTTTCATGCCTCCTCCTCCTCCTTGCGCCATTTTTTCCCTTTTTTTCATTCTTCTTTCTCGATCCATTCGCCCACTACGCAAACCCGTTTATTAACCCCCCTCCCCTTGTTTTTTTTTCGTTCCAACCGAAAGTGATCA
Organism: Platygaster equestris; assembly: GCA_030522785.1. Lineage (NCBI taxonomy): Eukaryota > Metazoa > Arthropoda > Insecta > Hymenoptera > Platygastridae > Platygaster > Platygaster equestris. The sequence continues at coordinate 12,626 of JAPYZK010003675.1, forward strand.
AGTATTCCCGCAACGGATCGAGTGAGATGAGATATTGAATAATAAGCTCGTAGTGTGGAATTTTTTTTTTACGTTTTCTTCGTGCGCGGTGAGTTTTTTAAATGAAGAAAGTTGAAACGTCGCGTTCGTTTGTTTTGCTGGGGAAATTCGATCGAGATGACTTCGGGGGGGGGGGGGGGGATGTACTTTGTAAAACGAGAGGATCGGTTTCTCGGTGACACTTTGGGGAGTTTTCGCGAGCGTTTTTTTCAACATGTTCAATTGTATCGTTTTGTATGGGTAAATTTTCGAAATAATCGGAAACTCCAACAAGAGTCAAAAGTCATTTTGTTTAACATTTTCCGTCGAATTTTTCAATTCGATTCCAAAAATCCGTTTTCATAATGGAAATACCGAATTTGACGAATGTAAATAAACCAGCATAATATTTTATTCAATAGTAGATTGATTGTAATTTGAAACGATCAAAGCGGGGGCGTCGCACGAAAACGAAAACGTCAAATCAATTCGACGCGCGAAAGCAAGGAAAATAACGGAACCTTTCATTCCCCCTTCCAACCTGCTCCCCCCGTTTCTGTCGGGAAATTCTCGTTCTTGCGTAACTGATAGATGAGCCGTGGTCAAAAGTCAATTTAAAGGAAAAACATGAATCCCTTGCACGTGGCGAGAAAGATGATCTGAAAACAAAGAACAAGAATGGAGAGAAATGAAACGAGAGGAATGATGGAAACGGAGATAAACTAGGCGAACGGCGAGTTGGAGGGGAGAGAGGAATGACGGGGCTGTTTCGTTTCAAAATGAATGTGGGTCTTTTGTTCGCTGATCTGATGGAAGAATTTTGTACACATGTACTAATTTTTGCCTACGTTTTGTTTACTTTGTTATTTTTCATGTTTTCCAAGGCTTACTGTAACTGTACTCATAATCATATTGTTTTTCCCAAATAAATAACGGCAATGTTGCCATTATTTACGAATGGATTTTAACTCGTTACAGTTTGCTTGAAATTCGGCAACAACGCATTCATTTCATGAAATTCATACAAACAACTCGAATTTCAAAGAATCCCGATTTTTTAGACAATTACATATGCATAGAACCGGCGAGAATAAAAAAAACCGTTAAACCTTTTTGCGTATGTGCGTAATGCGCATGTGCAGTCGCCATTTTGAAACTCCGGGAAATCCGAATAGTCCGCAAATTCGAGTTTCGCGGTCAAGATGGCGGACACGGTGGTACTAAATCAAGCGGCTACTAAACCAATCGATGAGTGTTGTAATAAGGCTCGCACGACCCCGACATCAAAATTCCGCACGGAACTTCCCGCCCGCTTCAGTCCAGACCCGCCGAACCTCGTGCGGCTCACAAGGGCGCATTAACCGCTTCCCCCACCACTCCCACCTCCAACGACCGTAGTCAGTGGTAGTCAGGTTCCGCCCGCCTCGCCGCCGCAGCCCGCTGCGGGCTGCCCGCAGTAGACTAGCAACGTCCGACCTGAGTGGGTTTGTATCACTCGATCTCTCGCTCTCTTCTCGCAATTTCTCCTCCACCCCCAAAACCGCGACCTTTTCCATCACCTGGGATTACAGTGCTACAAACACCCCCGTGATACGTGCTCGATCAAAGTGTGTCTCGTCGGGTGGCGTTGGATAGAAGATTTTCGCGCTCGCCCGAGCGGGTAAATCGCGCTTTTGTTCCGTCCGTTATTGGTGAAAAGCGCGTGTGCGTCGTGTCCGCGAGTGTGTGGAGATGCCGTGAGTGTGCAGGTGCGCGGGCAATGACGGGACGGGTTTGCAAATCGCGGAGGAAAGCGAAATGGCACCGGTTCTAGGAGGCGCGGCGGCAATGGCGGTACTTCCGGCGAGCACGCAACAGGCGCAGAACCAGGGCCTCGTGCTCGGCGCCTCGGGGACCATGCAGCAACAGCAACAGCACCACCCGCAGCAGCAACAGCACCAGCCGCATCTGCAGCAATTGTACCAGCCCTACGGTTTCGTGCGCGCCGGCGTGTCCTCTGCTTTTCAACCGCCGTCGCACCAGCGTCACCCCGTTTCAGCCTCCCTCTCGCCCGCCTCCTCTTCTTGTTCTGTCGCTTCTTCTTCTTCGTCGTCGTCTTCTTCCGCCCAGCAAACCGGATTCGGGCCCGAGCACCATGCCAACGCGCTCGGCAACTTGCAGCAGCAGCAGGGTTCTACTTTACAGTGAGTTCGCGGGATTATTGCCGTGGGGTTTACGGGAATGAAGGGGTGGGGGGAGTTCTAGGAATAAGGGAGGGTTTCGGGGAAGGTGCTCGTTATGGAAATTTGATTTGAATTTTTAGTGGAATTCTCGGTGGAAGGATTTTGTTCGGTGAGGAGTTTAGGGATATAAGGTAAGTGTGGGTAATGCCGCCATCGTGTGGGTATTATCCGCCCAGCCTAGTTGGTAATCAGTTTGCGATCGAAACTCGAAAAAATATTTGTGAACACGTAGTTTAGTGTCTAAGACACTTTTTCATGAATATTTTATTTAGTTTCGATCGAAAACAGATTAATAAATAGACTGGGCGGATGATACCCACACGATGGCGGCATTACCCACACTTTCCTTAAGTGGAAGTTTTGTGGTGTGAGAAGTTTATTTGCGTCTTCTGGTTTTCAGTGGGAATCGAAATGAAGTTTTGACTTATTTTGCGGAACTGAATCGCGGAATTTCTGAATTTTGGAATGTGTTCAGAGAGAAAAAAATTTTCTTGGTTTTTTTACGGACAAATTTGAAAGATTCAGGTGTTGGGACATTTTAAGATTCAAAAGTTCGAACTGTGGAATTGAAAAACGAGACGACTAATTTTTATAGTGATTTTAAAATGTTGTTTGACCTTTTGAAGGTCAAAAATCATTGTTACATTGTTGGAATCCAAAATTAAAACACTTGCATTTAAATGTCCGAAAATGTCTGAGCACGCAAATTTTTATACGTGTTTAAAAGTTCCAGTTAGAAAAATTCAAAGTCCAAAATGTTGAATTTTTAAAGTGCTTATAAATTTGAATTGAGAAAATTATAAGAAAAATGGAAAACTGAAAAATTTTTCAACTCGAATTGTACAATCCGAAAACTTCGTAATGATAGAAATTTATGTGTCAAAATTTGACAATTACGTCGGATTTTGAGTATTTACTTTTGCGAAGTTCGCACTTTGATTCGAATTTTATTGAAATTTCGTTGAAATTCTTTAAATTGGATATTTTTGGTTCAGAGTTGAAGATTTGTCCCGCATGACCTTGAAATGAACTTGGAAATTCGTGCCTTCAGCTCGTCCTCTAATTATTCGAAAGTAAATGAATTAAAATTTAATTATTTTCATTTAATGAAATTGGAATAATTTTACTTCACTCGAATTGAATTAAATTTATAATTTGTTGACTTCGACAATTTCGAAATTTCGATCAGTATGAAGTTTCTAGATTTAAGAATTAATGCTAATGCAAAAATTTTTAAGTGCTTTTATTTTACATTTTCTGCTGTTTCGAATACCAAGATTAAAATATCTTAAGCTTTGATAATTTTTAATAGTTTGAGTTTTAAAAATTTCGATTCATAACACTTTCGAAATTTTATATCTCAGGATTTTGTGAAATTTCGGAGTCTGAGTGAATTGTCAGTTAGAATGTTAAAATCTGTTCAGTTTTTGTTTAAATCTCGCGATTCGAATTCTGAAATCGCAAAATTTTTTCACATAAAAACCTGAAAATTCGTTTTTGAAAAAATATGAATATTTTTATTGTTATTTCTCACGAATTCCGAAATCCGTGAAAAATCGAGCAAATTTTCGTTCTAAAATTCTGCCAGTCGAAACTTCGAATTCAAAAGTTGAGTTCATTTTTCAAAATGAATAATTTTGAAATTTTAACTCTCTCTAAAATAAAAAAAAGGACATTACCGAAGAAAAAATCGTGCCTGTTTTGAAAATAAACCTCTTGTACAATTTCTCCGCGCGTTTTTCACCCCGAAGAGGAATAACGGTAAAAAAGAGTAAGAATAAAACGTAAACGAAGATAAAAAACGCGACGGTAAAAAGAGAAACGAGATTATTCGCCGTCATCTCGGCTTGTAACGCTTTGTAACCTCTCGCGTTCCACCGTTACTTTCGCCGTACGTACATGTCCGGTGAAAGTAATAATCCTCCGTTAAGTCCCCTCTGCTCCAATATTTTCCGCGTGTAAACAAAAATCGTTTCATTTCCCGAGCTTGACCTAGCAACGACCTTCCGGAAATCGGGCCGGAATCCCCTTGCGATGACGACCTTCTCGAATCCCGTCTGTGATTCATTTTTTTTTTTTTTTCTATCTATCCCGGTCATAAGGAATTCTCGGAAGAGAAAAATCCTATTATCCCGACTGCCCGGCTGGGAAAAAAGGAGCAGGTATAAAGTTTATCCTTTTCAAATGTTGTTTCTTGGGAAGGCTCAAAACCTGTCTGGAGTTCCTCAATCGTTCGGGCATTTTTCGATCGATCTTTTCCGGAACGAAACTTGTGAATTTCGTCGATTCATGGGATCATATGGTGGGAATTATTTTTTTGGGCAGGTGTTTTATTGTTTTTTGCTGGGAATTGAAGTTTGAACACTTGCAGGATTTTTTTTTACTCCGAGCTAAAAAAACGTTGTGAATTATTTTCTTTTGATTTTTTTAAAAACAAATAAAAATGGGGCATGCATTTTTTTGCTCCGAGTCATCTAATTTTATAAAAAATTGAAAAATTAGTTTTTGATGAATTAGATTTACGATATTTTTTGAGAAAGTATATATTGTTGATGTTGTTTTGTTTTGTTTTTTTTTTTCAAAGGAAATTTTCTAATGTAGTTGTATATTTGAAAATTAAAGGAAAATTGAATGCAGATAAAAATTCATGGGACTTGGGAGTTTTGGAAATTTTGATCAATGTGTAACGAAATTCTCAATTTCGTCGATAGAAATTTTATTCCGAAAATTGCGTCAATCGAAATTTCACTTATCAACTCGTCATTTCGAAGTAGAAAAATTTTGATTATTACCCACAATAATTATTTTGTGAAATATCAGAGACTGCACTACATTGTCCTAAGTACGATTAAAAGTTCGCTAATTTACTTCCAGCTACGAAAAAATCCAGGGATCATCAATAAATAACGACGAATCATTTTTGTATTTGCTTTCAAGTATTATTACACTCGATATGATCATTAACACAAAAGTATATCGTTTTCTGCGTCAACAACCCATTTATCTTCAGAAGAAAAAAATTGACTCAATATCATGAAAAAATCCGACAACGATAACAAATATTGAATTTCTAATAAAAACAGTACCGCTCTGAAAAATGTTGAATTTTATTCGAGGTTTTTTAATTATTTTCTATCAAACATAAAATACTATTTAACAAATAGTTTTTTTAAAACCATTTAGTTCAATTTGACTACATTTTTTTAAACTAGTTTCTATTTTGTGAAGTTCCATTTTTTAGTTCAAAAATAAATCGTTATTTTTCTAAAAAACAACATTTTACGCGACCCCCGCGTTTCCAATCGCAAATAGACGCCGGGATCTCGAGCGGGGCCACGATCTAGGTCAATAGATTCTCGGCGCGCATGCGCGCCCGCGTTCGGAAAAATCACGGCATCCGCGAAAATATTGCAATTATCCCGTTTCCCGCTAAGACCGAAACAGAGGGAGAAACAAAATTAAAAGAAAAGAAAAAAAAATGGAAAAACGTTCTTTCAAGCCTCGCGTTGCGTAAAACGAGCGATTAGATATCAACAGCGTCGTTGACTTTGTGTACGTTGCGCGTACATAATAGCCGGGGGAAATAATGTGCAACGACTGGATCGGGTTACGGGGCGAAAGGGGGAGAGGGAAATACGAGCGCGGGCGTTATCGCGCGATAATATTTATTTCTCGCTCCCC
>JAPYZK010003676.1:0-21381 GCA_030522785.1 Platygaster equestris
TTTCGCGCTGCTCTATCGCACATATGTCCTGTCCGAATACCTACAAATGGCCGACCAAGAACATTGTATCATATATCTATACATATATTTAATGGCGACATTCAATTGGGGTCATCCCCACCTATCCCATCAGCTATCCAGATTCCAATGTATATTACAGATCAGTGGTGTGACGTGTGTGCAGTGTGCAGTGTGCCCTGCAGGGCATTGCAGTGCACTGTGTGTGCGTCTGTGAAAGGCAGTGACTTTTGTGATCGCGATTGTCAAAAATTGAATAATCATGGTGAGATAAACTCTAAATTTCAAGTATTTACGATCACGAAATTTCCATCAAACCCTTTTAATCCTAAATCTTAATCCATAGTTAATCTAACTCCACTTAATACTTCGTATTGCCTCTGTACCGTTTTGAATAAACCTAACCTAATTCTCGACGTATACATTTTCTAAAAAATCAAAGTCACTGTAAACAACTATTCGAAAATGTTTGAAATTCGAGTCCTGCGATTTTCCTACACAATAATGTTTCTCAGTTACACAATAGATCCGATGAACAGAGTTTTAATGTTTTAAAAAAATGAAAATAAACATCTCAATTTGTCTCACCAGTCAAAGTTTTGATAGCAAAAAATGCGTAATCTTTGGAATATACAATGATAGTAATAACAATACATAAGGTGAATTGGAGGAAAAAATTTTATAGTTTTCATGCAAACGTTGATCATCTGAACAATACGATTTTGCTTGAGCTTTTGGAAAAAATTGAGAAAAAAAAGATGAATGGCAAAATTTAACTTGAGTCAGATATTTAGTAACTGTTTCATTTTAATTTTAATTATTCTTAAAACTTGAGAATCTCGCTAAATTTGTTTTCATTAAAATTTTTAAGTTCACACTTTTTCCAACTCAAAAAAATTGGGAAAATTGTAACATTGAAAAGTCTTAATTGAATATGGTTTCAAAAAAATTATAAAAAAAAACAAAGGTGTTTGAAATCTCAAATGTTGTACCAAGTAAAATTTCAAAAACTTTTAACAGTTCAAAAAACTTCTCAGTTGAAACATCAAAGGCCATGTAAAAAGTTGAGAATTGTAAAAAAATGTATATTTCAAAAAAGTGTACTATATTCCACCACAATAATTCCGAACATGAAAAAAAATTATCTATAAACTCCCCACTCTTGTAAAAAACAAATAAACGTTGTTCTCAAATATGATAAAATTTCCCACATTTAAATTCGTCCAATTCTCAAATTAAAAATTCAGTCCCCAAACAATCTAATTTCCCTCTTAATTACTCAGGGTCAATCTCAATCAGGCGCCGGCGGAACCGGCAATGACAAAAAAGACGACAAGGACAAGAAGAAAAAATACGAGCCACCAATTCCCACCAGAGTAGGCAAGAAAAAACGCCGTACAAAAGGCCCCGACGCGGCTTTGAAACTTCCCCAGATAACGCCGCACACACGATGCAGGTTAAAACTCCTGAAACTCGACCGAGTCAAGGATTACCTCCTCATGGAAGAGGAATTCATCCGGAACCAGGAGCGCCTGAAACCTCAGGAGGAGAAAAATGAAGAGGAGAGGTCAAAGGTCGATGACCTGAGAGGAACCCCCATGTCAGTCGGAACGCTTGAGGAGATTATCGATGACAATCACGCGATTGTTTCGACTTCGGTTGGGTCTGAACATTACGTCTCCATTTTGTCCTTCGTGGACAAAGATCAGCTTGAACCAGGATGTTCAGTTCTGCTGAACCACAAAGTTCACGCAGTTGTCGGCGTTCTTGGGGACGACACAGATCCAATGGTGACGGTCATGAAGCTGGAGAAGGCGCCTCAGGAAACATATGCAGATATCGGAGGTCGAAATTTTTTGGATTTTGGGTTTATCAATTTTTTTTTGAAGTAATAGTACATTATGTAACAAGCGGAAATATGCTTTTTTACAAGGCGACAGTTTTTGTAGGCCAAGTCGCGGCCGCAAAAACTGTCGCCGAGTAAAAAAGCATACCCTTCGAGTTGCATACAGCACTTTTTCTGAAATTTGTTTAGAGAAGTGGTGCTTGTCGGGCTTAAAAAGGGATATGCTGATATGGCTCTTTTTCGAATCAGTGTACCGCGCACCTGTTATTAAGCACTTTTTCAATTATGGGAGTATCGGATGGAAAACACTGACTGAATCCTGACACTTCACTGAATTCCGCACTTATTGCTTTATTGTTCAGAACAGACCTGGGCAGTGTCGTCCGACTCCCATAAAGCCTTGTTCCATAGACGGTTAGTACCTGGATCTCCGATAGAGGCGCTGTTTCATAGAAATTCATATACCGGGTATACCATTCGCTGTCTCTCTCTCGCACCTATATGAATTTCTATGAAACAGCGCCTCTATCGGAGATCCAGGTACAATCGTCTATGGGGCGAAAAGAGCGGAGTCGGACGACACTGGACGTGGGCACGGTAGGGGCCCCACTCGCCAGATTTACCCCCTCTACCTACTTCCTACGTTCACGTCTCTCTCCCATCCGCTCCCCACTCCCAAAACTCACTGAGAGAGAAAGAGCATCGAATCTCAGTATCCCCCCTTTTTCTTTCCATTCCCGAAGCGACGATGCGGCAATTTAATTTTTCGAATAAACTTCAATTTCTCAAATCCACATTTTGTAAGATATTTTCTATGAATATAATTTCGTGAATAATCAGACAACAGTATTTTTTGAGTTACATTGCTTTGGTAATATTTGATGATTTTTTAATCGCAATAAAAAACGAGAGAAGTCATGTATAATTATTGTGCAACAATTAATTAGTGCAACGTGTTTGAAACGTTTGTCGAAACGTTTTAAGAACATTTGTCAGTCGTTTCATAAACGTTGTATTCAAAACCTTTCAAACTTTTTTAATACAACGTTTCTGTAACGATTGACAATCGTTTTGAAAAAGTTATAATAAAAACGTTTCAGAAACGTTTAACCAACCTTTAAAACCGGACATTTGATAGTTTTAGAAACGTTGAAGAAACATTTTCCGTCTAACTGGACATTCACAAATTTGGAAGGAAACTAATATATAAATTTGTAGTTATTCAGATTTGAAGAAAATTCTCATTGTTTCGAAATTTTTTCTCAATTTTCTTGAAAATTTGGTTGCATGTGTAAAAGTAAAGTTTCTGGCGAATCTTTTCGAGAACAAAAAACAACGGCACAAAAAAAATCAAACAAATGGTAGTATATGTTATACAGTAACTAGTTCGTAGTTCGAATTATACTACATGACAAAGTTCTGTTATCTAATTCGTTATAGTGATGTTAAAAATATGCTATTACTATATACCAAGAAATCAACTCAGTTAATTCTAGTTTACATCGGTATATCATATCATTTACTGATATCAATGATATACTGATCCATTTGTACATATATTGATCAATTTGTATGTATTGATACATTGATATAATCAAATTACTGTACAGAAGATTTATTTATTCGTAGTCAGTAACCTTTGGTACTTTCGATAAATGTTGAATCAGTTCGAAAAATAAGATTCTGCGTTTCTTTATTTGAAGTTTTTGGAATTTTTGCATTGCTGCGTCTATATAGATGCCGCATGACATGTCACGCTTGCTCATCTCGTGCCCGCGGGCACGAGTTTGCCCACGTCTGGTTCAGAATTATCGAATGGAAAATATTTAACTGTACGTGTACATATGGGAACTGTTAAAACAAGACGCCATCTTGGCGGGCGCCATCTTGTTTTTTTCACGGACTAGGCAGTGAAAGATCTTTCACCTCCGCTTAGAACACCTCTTTCACCTCCGTCTCTACCATCCGTAATTTCTGCTGCTTAGAATATTTCACCGCCGCCCGCCATTCACCGTTCGGGAAAGTGCCATTTCCGCTCCTCTTTTTACGCACGGAAAGCGCCACTTCTCAGCAAGTTTCAGAAAAACAAAATTATATAATGCTGTTACTTTCCACAATTTATGGAAAAAAAGATGAAATTTTAAGCCAAGTTATTAGAGAAGATTTGTGAAATTGATTTTATTTCTTTTTTTATTGACTAGGTTTGGACACTCAAATTCAGGAGATTAAGGAGTCTGTGGAATTGCCGCTAACGCACCCGGAATACTATGAAGAAATGGGAATAAAACCACCCAAGGGAGTCATTTTGTATGGACCCCCGGGTACCGGAAAAACGCTTTTGGCCAAGGCGGTGGCGAATCAAACGTCGGCGACGTTCTTAAGAGTCGTGGGATCCGAACTCATCCAAAAATACCTAGGTGATGGACCGAAACTCGTGAGAGAGCTCTTCCGAGTGGCCGAGGAACACGCGCCGTCGATCGTTTTCATCGACGAAATCGACGCTGTGGGAACTAAAAGATACGACAGCAACAGCGGTGGGGAAAGGGAAATTCAGAGAACTATGTTGGAGCTGCTCAATCAGTTAGATGGTAAAAAAATAGAAAAATAACTGAATAAAAAATATGCTGTTCATGAACAATTTAAATAGTCACAAGTTGTGTGAAAATTTTTTAGGTTTTGATAGCAGAGGAGACGTCAAAGTTGTTATGGCCACAAACAGAATCGAAACCTTGGACCCTGCCTTGATTCGACCAGGTCGTATAGATAGAAAAATCGAGTTTCCACTTCCCGACGAAAAAACCAAGCGAAGAATTTTCAGCATACACACCAGCAAAATGACCCTCGCGCCTGATGTGAATTTGGCGGAACTCATAATGGCCAAGGATGATTTGTCTGGTGCAGACATCAAGGTAAAATGGGAAAATGCAATTTGTCTTTACTTCCAGGAAATGAACGGAAATTGCGAATGGTCTGATTAATAGATATCCTACATCTCATTGATTCTGAAAAGTTGTGTAAAAATATTTTTTCTTCCAGGCCATTTGCACAGAAGCTGGTTTGATGGCACTCAGGGAAAGAAGAATGCGAGTCACTAGCGAAGACTTCAAGAAATCGAAAGAAAGTGTGCTGTACCGCAAAAAAGAAGGTTCCCCAGAAGGACTGTATCTGTAAAACTTTTGCGACTCATTTTGCTTTGAAGCCTAAATACTTATGTACTATACCAAATTGATTAAAAAAATTAATCACATCTTTCATTGTATTAATTTTTCAGATTGAGAAAAATATGGTGCATATTTTAGGTGTTGCAGTTCTCAAAAAGCTGAAATCATAACGTTATAAGTATTTCAGGTGTCCTAGGAATGTATTTCCAACTTCCAATTTTTTAGTTATCTAAATTGAAAAATGATGTAGCAAATGTAGGATTAATATATCGAAATCAGACAATTTATATTATTTAAAGCTTGGTTTTTTTCCCACCCCCCCCAGGATATTTGGAAAATTCAACTTTTTGAATATCATCATCTTTGGTTTTTGGAGACTGCAGCAGCAGCAATGCGAGCAATGAGCATTGTAACAACGTTCCAACCGCGCGATAAACAATTCGTATGAATTTCATCTTTGAAGGTATTGCAACAATTAAAAGTACTTCAATTGGAAATAGTTTTTCCGAATTTTTTGTTTCACGCACGGATGTTTTGCGCAAACGCAAACGGCCATGTTTTGAGTACAGTTCTCACAAATATGACAATGATACGTTTCTCATGTCCCTCATGTCCATGCATTTTATAATAATATGTACTAATCATTGGAAAACAGTTTGAAATGCGACTGATCGAGTTTGTTGACATCGTTGACATTTGTTCTGCAGTCAGAGTCAGTAAAATACGCCGTATAACCTTCGAGTACCTTCGAGTTTGAATGAGAAAGTTCCGAAATAACTACAATTAATATCTAAAAATTCCTTTTCAATCTTACGAAATGTTGCGTTTGACGTTGTTCGCGGTTCTTTTGACCGTTGGGATCGTTCATGCCGGTGAGTACAATTTTTCTTTTCATTTCTACGCCGCCCGGAAAATGCATCGCGTGCATTCGAGTAGGTTGTTGTTGTTGGTTTAAATTAAACAAATCCGTGTTGAATGTGTTAGACATTTTTGAAATGCCTCTTAAAAATCTTTATTTTGTACCAAAAATTAAAAAAAATGCAAAAGTGGCACATAATTTGATAACAAACATGAGTCATTCCATGCTATGATTGCCATATTATCATGTTGATATACAGGATGATCTTGAAGGCCGGTGATTCATTTTCTGATCTTGAAGAAAAATAAAATAAAAAATGCTTGTATTGATATTATTAATAATGATGAATTATATAAATATGAATAATCATAATAAATATTCTTTATTGTTACGTTATTAGACGAGTCTATGACTTGCGGTTGGAGCGAAAATAATGCGATTATCTGTCCAAACATTTTGCACCCACTTTCTGAATATTGCTGCGTCAATTGGGAGTTGGATCCATATTGCTGCGACCGGCGTGCCTTTGGACAGTTTGTGTAAGAACAAACATATTATTATACAATCGGTGGAATGGATTGTCAATGGGTTTTTATGATAAATTTTCATGATGTTTATCGATTTACCCATTCAATTTTTTCCAATGAAATGTTTTTTGTGAGAAAAAGAGCACCCGACATGAAATTGGGAGGTCCTGGGTTCGATTCCCGGCTCAGTGGATTTTTTTCTCGCAAAAAACATTTCATTGGAAAAAATTGAATGGGTAAATCGATAAACATCATGAAAATTTAAAAATATTATTGATTTGCATTTTCAGCATTATATACAAAATATATCACAACAATATTTTACTGTGAATATTTTATTTTTCTCCAGATTCCTGATTAATGGCGATTTGAAAACTCTTTTTAAATTCCTTTGTTGTTAAATTTTGGCATATTTACAATTTTCAATTACACCAACGTTTGTAAACCAAATTTTTTTTTTTTAACGTTTCTTTATATGTATAGGAACTGTTACTGTTTTATAAGAAAATCCAATTTTATAAATAAGTTTTTTCCTATGTATTGAACACTTCTTCAAATGTTGATAGTCATTAATATAATTATGCTACCGGGATTATTACTGAAAAATATTAATATTTATGCGATTACTTTTCTAGGATTGTTACCGGACTCATCTTCATTACCATGATGTTTTTTATAATGGTTTCATTCTGCGTGTTCTGCTACTTCTGTTGTAAATGGTGCTTTTCCAGAAAAGAGCGTCCAGTCTTCAATCGCATAATCTTCCCGGGTATGGATAATTCAATTCATTTTTGAACGATTTTGTAAATTGATACCAAAATTTCCAAGTTAGTACATACAGCTTTTGTTATCAACTTGCATGAAAAACTGATGGAAAATTTATGTAGTTTCTGGATTTGAAAGTCCTTGATACAAAAATATATAATTCAATGTTTTTACAGGATCTGTTTATAGAAACCTCCACGAAGACCTCGAATAAAAGGATCAATTCAGAAATACCTTATACCTGATCATGAAACATATGTATATAATTTTGAATACAATAATATTGAGATTTGCCATTTACAGTAAGCTTACATTGTACAAAATCAACGTTTTCTCGCGTTATCATCAAGAAACGTAAACATCCACTCATTTTTTATACAGATTTTTACGATTGTATGAAATAAAACCCGAGTTTTTCATATTCTAGTTTTTTATTTTTCTCAGCCATAAAATTAGGGTTTAAATACTTGAGCGAATTTTTAAATTGGAAAAAGATGAGAATGGAAAATATGTAAAAACAACATTTTCATCAGTGACAACTTAGTAATTTTTATTCATCTTCAATTCTCAAAAAAACATAAGTGTTGAATCAAATTGTTCACACAAAGCTGTATAATTGAAGACTAGAATTTTGCATTAGTCACTTCAAATTCACCTCTCGGTCAAACGTAAGTTGTAACATTCGGTTTCATTTTTAATAAATTAATCAACAGACTTGCAAACTTAGAATTAATTCTTTTTCGTGTTACAAGTTTATGAAATCTTGTTATACAAAATATTCTTACAATAGTGTGATGGATTAATCCAATGGAAAATGTGTGAACATCTTACTGTGCACTCAGTCGTTCTGAATATATTTTCTAAAACTAAACAACTTTCTATATACAATACCTGAATCAGCTCTTCGCTCAATCCAGTTACTCGCGTACTTTTACAAGAACAAACACGTTTTTAAACATGTACGCATTATTACTGTTCATTTATAAAAAGATAATTAAAAACAAAAGTTATCAAAAGTTTCACCCTGTCACTTTAAGAAACAGAAAACAATAAGGCTTACAAATCGCAGCAAACGTGGTACATCGAAATGCGAAAAAACGAAGTGATTGCGGCATATTACACATTTTTACACGAAATGTATAGTACAAACTACAAAGGCAGTATTTATTAACATATCGCGCTGCGACATGACTTCAGTGTAAACAAAAACATGTTTTTACAACAATTTCGCTTCTTCCTTTATTTTCCACAGCACCAACTCCATACAAGACACGGCGTCTTCGTGGCTGTCGTGGCCTTCAACTGAAAAGTAAAAATATTCATCAGTCAACACTTTCTGAACTACAGTAGTTTTCTTCGATATTCGGCCTGATTTGCATTTTCAGATGTGAAAAACGAATGAAAAATTTACATCATTTTCAAAATTTTCGAATAGAATATTCTACAAGTACAGAGTAAACTTGCCATCATTTTGAATGATTTTGCGAAGATACTCCGAGCAAAGGTTTCTTAAAGCTCTTTTGAGAGGGAATCCACTTCTGTGAGGGAACATAATGCTGGTGTCGACAACTGTGCTGTGAAGAAATTTCAGGGCCTTCAAATCGCTCTCCAAGCTGTGTCCAATGAGTATGGTTTTCGAAGAAAAAATCGACAAAAGCGTCGCTTGAACTTCCAGTATTGTCGTCGTAACCCCTTTCATGCATTCTTCAGTAATACCGGAAAATCTAAAAAATAAGAGAATAGTCACTACTTTATCCATCTATTTATGGGCATTTTTAAAAATATTGAAATATTCGATGCATTTATGAAACTTTTGAAGAACTTGTGTAAAGTTCACCATATTTTCAGGGATTTTCGAAAAATTTTGTCGATTTAAAAAAATTTCAGTAAAGCTGAATAAACCAAACTTGAAATCAAGATGAGCTATATTTACCAACCTCGTATTGTAATCAATGATTGGATTATCAGGCTTAACAAGTGTTTCATACACTGCTTTGCAATTTTCGTCAATAACCGTTATCCTGGACAATTCCAAACCCTGAGTTGTGTAACACATTTCACAATCGAGGGCGTAGACTCCTTGCTCTTCGTCAGGAATGTCTGAAGAAAAAAAAAAAAAAATTACAACACATAATTTATTCATTTATTCACAGATCTACTTCTTCCACAATTTAATTAAATTAATAAGTGAAAATGATTTCATCATCCAAAAACCTGAAATTTTCGGGTAATCGCTTCATGGCTATAAAAAAATGCAACCTTGACTTTTGCAAATTGTTGGAACTTTTGAGAAAACTGATAAATCCGTAGACATAAACCTTTGGGTAAAGTTTTGATGTATCCGCGCAAATTCTCATTGTCCACATAGTCCCAAACGTGGGTTTTGGCATCCGCGCAACCGCTACCGGAACCATACTGTTGACAGCAGTTGTACCGACTTTCGCCTCTGTACGTGAATTTTCTTCCCCAATGATAAATGCAGTTTTCCTGGCGCACGGCAACTCCTTTTTTGTCCACCATGTAATTTTTTCCACAACGACTGCAAACTCTTTCATTCGGGACTTTGGATGGTATCGAGCGATTTCTAGTTTCTTCGCTGAAAACCTTAGCGTGACCCTATAAAAAATTTTCAATTCAAACACAATTTCGACTCAAATCCAGTCTCAAAAATCAGCATTAAAATAGTATATTATACGCCAAGGTGCATAATGAGGGTCTTTATGCGACGAGCGGCAATGCTCGCAGGACGATCGAAGCCGAGGCGAGATAAGTCCTGCGATCATTGTAAGCGAGTCGCGTAAAAACCCGAATTGTTCGCATTGGCGCATATACTATTTTATGTGACGACGGCATTTTATACTCATGCACCAACATGATTTATGCGCGTTTAGTTTGAATATGCTCCACTACTGAACATGCGCTCAAATGTGAATTGATTTTTCACTCAACTCATCAATTTCGATCGAAATTCACGGAATGAATAAATATTTCGAACAATGCGTGTGCATAATACGCCGTGCCCCTCATACCGTGTCTACAACATTCAGCTTCTCTCTGCGTGTATTTTTAGCGTCGACTTTTATTAATTGAACTTATTAATTCCAATTTGGATATATTTTAAACGATACTTTTGATTATTAACAGTAATTTCAGATCCCAGTCGTTCAATTGTCCTTGCAGAGCGTTCGCAATTTTAAAAGTTACCGTATCATAATATGCGCATGCACAGATCAGTTTTCACTTTATGCTCCATCATAATACGCGCATGCGTAGATCAGTTTTCACATTATATTACTCTGTATCATAAAGTACAACTTTACAATACTCTACGCTGTCACATAAAAACGCGTAAATGCACCGGAGTCACATAAAATAATAAAACTTCTGCTCGTTTTTCGAAAATCAAGCCAAAATGAAAACATTTTATGCTTTTTTCAAACTCCGATTGTTTATAACGTGCAAACGCGAACCAACTTTTCAAAATCATTCGCAAATGTTCAAAAATATTCGCAAAACCTACAAATAAACGAGAATTTTAATCATCGTTGAATGTCACCTTCTGGCCATCAGGATGCGGCATCGGATACCCATGGTCCTTGAGTTGCTGGGGAGTCATGACCCACTTTCCCAGCATCTGGTACAACGACGATCCCTTCAGATTTAACAGGTGTTTCTTCGGTCTCTCCACGCTCCAGGTACCCTTCGATTTACCCGCGAGAACGGCTTCGTGGGATACGGTGCTGCCACTGGACGTCGCCCCGACGCCGTCCACCTTCTCCTGCTCGACTTCCTTGCGCAACCGGTGAATCGCCAACATGCACGAACTCTTGTATACGGCGAGTGCTTTGCACTTCTCGTGGCACGCGTGTTCCTCACTAAGAGCACGTTGCACGGCGTCTTCGCCGCTGTTGTAAATTTGAACGCAAATGTCGTGCATCATGTTCAAGTAGTGCTGTCGAATGTTCAACGGAAACTTCTGCGTCGTCACTTCCAACGGCTCCGGACGAGTGAGTTGAGGCACCTGCAATACATTCGAAATTTCAAATCCATTGTTTGCCTTCGATTGCTTTGCTTTGCGAGCCAGTGTTTTGATGTTTACTCAGATTCGCATAAGTTTTGTTTGCTTTTTAATCGGTTAGATATCGTAGATTTTTTTTCTATAAAAATGTGTCATTTCGAGACGAAAATCTACAGGTTTGTAAAAGATGAGATTTTCGAGATGAGGACGTAACGCGTGAATGTGATTTTGTGAATTACAGATTTTTCGCGAGTGAGACGTTCGTTGATCGATTGTTTTTTCAGTTTAACGAGACGAATTATTCCAGTGTTTTTTCGTGTTTGGATCTGTTTGCTTTGTTTTTGTTTCAAGTGCGTTGAACTGAGATTTCCAGTTTGGAATTTCATGAAGAATGAATTATTCTTTGAATGAAAAAAAAGTGTTTGGGTAATTTAAAAAGGAAAACTTGAGTACATTTGAATGAGTAATATTCAAAAAGTCACTTCAAACTGAAAAAAAATTAAGCTATTCCACACATTTCCTTCTGTTCTTAAAAATTTATGAACAATCGTATAATAAAATTTTCCAGAAACAAATCAAATTTGGGATGTTCAAACAATCTTAGCATTTTGTAAATTCGATGCTCAAATTAGAGACACATTGACACTCTTGATACGACAATAAATAAATAAAAATTCACCATCTGCGGAATGTGAGCGACTCGAGCACGTTTCGTGGTTTGCGCTACCGTTTTGGTTTCTATATCCTTGATTTTCGATGCCAGGTTTTGCTTTTTTTCGTCGATGATTTTTTTTTCATTCATCAAGGACGCCGCATACGGCACATGAGCGATTCGTACTCGCCCATTTCCATTTACGTGAGTTTCATTCGTAGGAGCATGCATCAAATTCGACGGCATTTTGGAGCTTTCCGAAAATGCTTTCGGTTTTTTAAATTGCGACGAAATTTCTTCTTTCACCGTTCTATGAGCCAGGATTTCCGGTTTCGTTGTCTTGTGGGTCGGAACTTCTGGTTTCGTCATTTTTTGAGCCAGCACTTCCAGTTTCGTTAGTTTTTGAGCCGGCATTTCCAGTTTCGCTGTTTTTTGAGCCATTTTCTCTGCGGCGGCTTCTTTCATCATACGCCATCTTGCATACAAAATTTCGTGCGGACTCGGCTTTTTCTTATAAGGATGACTAGGTCCAGGTTTTCGAACTACGCTATTTTCTGCTCCTGGATGAGCTAACCTTTTCCGACCCACTTCTTCGTTTTCGACTTCTTTTTTCGGGATGTGGGATTTTGAGGGTTGTTTTGGATAATCTGAATCTTTATATTCCTGCCAAAAAAGTATTTGGGTTAACAGAGAAGAAGTAGATAAAATTTGTGTGAGAAAAATATGTGTCAACTTCTCCAAATTTTTCATCATATTCTTTTTCTCTATTCATAAGAAATTTATTTATACGCAATTTATACAACAAATATTTGAAAAATTTTAATATTAAATTTCAATATTAAATTATTAAATATTTTTATACATTATTTATTATTTTTGAATATTTTATATTATTATATATTAATTAAAATATTTTAAATATTAATTTTAATATTTTATTTATATTTATATAACAAATATTCAAAAACGCTTACACAAAAATTAGAAAATTCAAAATCAATGAAACTTGATTCCCAACAATTCATCCATCACCAGAAGTTTTTTATACACACAAATTTTCACCTGGAAGATTTTCTTGCATTCCTCCTCGATATCATAATCCGTATCTTCGAACTCCTCCATTGCCATAAGCATGTCCACATCGATAGCGTCATCAAAAACCGGACTAACGGATCTGTTTTTTTTATGCGAAGATCGCGACTTTTTCTCACCCGACGAGGAACTTCTTGTTTTTGACTTTGATTTGGAAGACTCCGAACTTTTCTCCTTCTTATCGCTCTTATGCTTATCCGATTTCGAAGAACTCGAGGAAGATTCTTTTTTCTTATCCTTATCCTTACTATCCCTATCCTTATCTTTCCTACTCTTATGCGAATCGTGCTTACTCCAACTTTTGTCCTTCTTACTCGAATCCTTATCCTTACTCGAAGAAGAAGACGAATGTTTGCTACTTTTTTCGCTACTCTTGGAACTATGCCCGTGCTTATCATGTTTTTCGTCTTTCTTTGGTTTTTTCGAATCCTTGTCCACGCTTCTCTTCTTACCCGACTCCCTACTTTTGCCCCTGCTCTCGCCACTCTTCCTCTCCTTAATTTCGCTCTCCTTTTCCTTCGCGTTCTCTTTCTCCGTCTCCTTATTTTCTTTCTCCTGAGTTTCGTTCTGCTCAATCATCTCCGCCTCAATTTTGATTCCCTCCTCTTTTTCCTCATTCACTTTGGCTTCTTCCTCTTCATCATCGTCCGAAAATTTCGGTTCTGGATCATAAAAATCCACATGATTCAACGCAAAAAGTCCGTCCGCGTCAAAGTCCATGTGATTAGACTCATTGTCCACATTGTTCAAAGGCGTTTTGACTCTTCGGGGAACATACTCCTCTTTTCTTTTTTTACTTTTTGGGTAGTACAATTCTTTTTGCTTGTTCGTGGGATTGTAGGTATCGTTTTCCATGCTGTACGAATTCGAACTACTCAGTTCCGACTTCACTGTAGGCACATAATCCTGAACAGGAACTTCCCTGGATCCGCTGACAGGCGTCGGGTGGTACACCAGGTCCGTGTCTTCGATCCTGGGCTTCACCAATGTGTGCCAAGGCCGCGTTTCTTCCGGTGAAAATTTTCTTTTGACCGCAATTTTCGTTTCCCTAGATGGATTGTAAGCCGCCACGGGAATATGTCGCTTTCGAAGCTCTGCAATAGGAGTAGGGTTGTAAGTTGCAGGGGTGGCGATCGGGATATGAGGAATGACGGGCATGGGTTTTTCTTCGAGAGGTATCGTGGTTACGGATTGCAGGGTCGGCGTCAGTTCCTGGACAACCTTGCTGACGATGGTCTCGGAGAGGTTGTTCTTGTCGGCGACTTCCTGCTCGGCCATGACTTTTTTCACAGCTTCGGAGATCAATTGCTGGAGGGCGTTTGGTGTCGGCATTGCCGTTGCAGTTGTTGTTGTCGGCACTGATGTAGAGTTTGTTGTCGTCGGCATTGCTATTGTTGTGGTCAGCGGCGCCGTCGCCTGTGGTTGGACAGGGTCCGGTAGCGGGGCCATGGTAGGCGCCGAGGTAGATATGGTTGACACGTCATCTACGTCAACAAAATATTTGTTAGGCTATTCTCGAAATTTTTTTTACTGACGACTGGGAGTCAATAACAATTTTTTTCATCATTTTTATTTTGAAATGTTACTACATTTGAAGTATGTTGTTTGGAAATAAAAAAAAAAAGTTTTAGGCGAGTTAGGATTACCAGAAGTCCTGATTGGTTGGGATATGTCCGGATTATTTGAGATTTTATAAGTATCTCGCTCGTAGCTGCGGGTGTTGGTTTTGGATTTGGGTTTAGATGCTGAAAATTTGTAATCAAATGTTCTGGAAATCTTAAAATTTATGTATTGTGGAGTTTTCAAATTCAGTAGGTTGAAATTTGACTGTTAGCGTTACAAAATTCTTCAACTGAAACATTCTTATTTGAAATATGGAAAAAATCAAGGAAATCATCAAAAATACTTCAACATTGGAAAGAGTACAAATTTCTGAAATGTGCACATTTGGAGAATGCAGAAAAATTAATGTAAAGAAAATAGAAATTCGTAAATAATATAAGAAATTCTTTTGAACGGATAATTATAGTAATCAATAGAAGCTTCAAAAAAGCTCAAGAAATCAAAATTTAGGAAGTGTCAACAATATCACAATGACCGATATAAATATTTGCAATAATTTCCACATTTAAAAGAAATGCAAGCAATCCAGTACAATAGTTATTCAGATAATAAGAGAAAATCTGGACAATCCTTGAAAATTTGTCAAGTGTCTCTGACATATTGGAAACATTCACAAAATCATTTAACAGTTCGTCCAACTCTCTGTAAATTCTGTAAAAAGCCTGAACATTGTATAAATCAATATAATCATTATCAAACCTGGAAATTTAAACAAAAACTATCAGATATCAACAAGTTTTTTCATAACCTTTTTTATGTATAAATAACATATATGTTTACATAGATATACAAGAATGTAAGTGCAAGTGGAGTAGGATTACACAATTTTTGACAACACATAAAGGACAAAATTGGCTGATCTGCTGATAAAATAAACACATCCCTGAATTTCCCGTATGCAAAACGGGGTCATAAAAATAATTCTGCGACACGCGTTCTTTCGCAACGTTACGTGATATTTCAGCACTGAAAATTGGCAAAATGCGTGTGTATGATTTTACCTCGGCGAGAATGCCTGAAATGACAATAAGGCCTGTCACAGAATCCATCCTCGTATAACGGGCAATTGATGCCTTTGAAGTAACCGGTTGAAGGAAGCATTTTTAGATCATTTCATGTCCCGTTTGCAAGTACACATGATCTTCTTTTCTTTGCTTTCCCAGCGGTAGCAGCGACTTATTTCGGGAAGAGCGCGAGAATCCAGACGGGATATGACTCTTCAGGCGAAAACATTGTGCTCCATCGTCTATTATTTCTGAGGCTTTCTTTTTTTTTTTTACTTTTCTAGACTTTTTGATTTGGAACAAAATGCATTTTGGTCAAAACAAATTCAGAACTGTCAAATTGACTTCTGTGCGTGTGTTTCATGCAGTCGTGTCAGTATGACAGTTATAGAAAAGGACAACGATAGTATTTTTCGATATTTTTATATAAAACTTGATATTTATAAAACTATGAACGATAAATTATGGCGTACAAGCTAATTGCGTAGATAATATTTGAAAGGATCAAAATTTATAATAATTGAGAAGTATTGACGAGTGTTTTATAGTTTTTTTTTTCATATTCCAGTTACCATAAACAGTGCAAAATTTGAATCTTCGCGGGGATAATAATAATTGTAAGCTTGTGATGCGCCGCCGCGCGCGCGCGCGCGCTTCGTATCGTGGCAACGCTGTTTGTTTGGATTTTATATCTGTCAAAACTTGTCAAAGTAATGTTTAAAGTTTTTAAATGTCCACCAATAAAACTCAGTACGTGAGATAAAAAACACCTCAAGAATAAGTGATACAATTTGTGCATATTCTGGGCTTTTTTTCGCGAATCATGAATTATTTTAACGGTTTATCGAATTCGAGCAACGCTATAGCAAGTGATGCCGGATTGCAATTGAACAATGTTGAAGTACTATATTCCAAGTTGCAAAAAGTTTATATCAAACCGGAGCTCAAAGAAGAACGACAAACGGATTTGAGGGTCAATGTGGAAATTCACGCCGGGATAAGTCCTGTTTGCAGAAAAGTATGGATTTTGTCTTAACCTCGAATTTTTATTCATCAAAGATGCTTTTTATTTGTCTTTAACAATTTCCCGCAAAGAAAACCACGTTTCTCTAACTTTGAATCGTTTTCAAGGCTCGAGAAAATGTACGAACAAACTTTATCAACAATAATGAACTGAAATTTTGAAATTGACAGAGTACAACCCAGTTTTTATCACAAATAACGAATTTGTCACAAATAACAAAAGTTGCATTAAAATTTTGAATCGCGTTAAAAATTGTTTACTTCTATTTAATTTATTTACATTCAGAATTTAAAAAAAAAACATTTTTTCCAGAGCCTGTGCCTTTTATTTTCCGACGACTATGACCCATGTTTTCTGTACTCACTCTTTATAACCGAGGACGACTTCAAGATCTTAAAAAGTCAGCAATGCCTACTCGTGGACTTTGATAAGTTTGGCAATGATTTGATCGAGTTTTTGGAACAGTGTCAAATTCCTTTGACAAACAATGGGGCAAAAATTCCAAAATTTCTATTGCTGCTGGCAGAAGAATCCGGAAATTGGACCTTTAAAGTTGTGGAGACAAATAATTTCAAACACCTTTGTCACTTGAGCCTCAACGTTTGTCCTGCTAATGACGCCGACGTAAAAACTCACATGGCCATGAAAATTAAACAACTCAAAGAAAATATGGCACATAAAGACAGAGATTTGAGTACCATGGAGAATAAAATAAAGGACATTTTGACGAAGCTGGAGATCAAAACAAAGGATTTTGAAGAGTTCGAGCAGAAATATATCGCTGAGAAAACAGAGTTTGAGATGACACTGAAACAGCAAACAAGCATTGACCAAGAGAGGTACATGGGAAATTCAGTGGAGTTTTTGGTGTCTAATTTTCGAATGATAAATATTCTGAAAATTCCCATGTTACAATAAACAACGTTTTTTCCAGGTTTTCCCAGGCAAAAATGGAATGGAAACACTCTCTAGAAAAAGAAACGATGAGACTTGAACAAAAACACAGCGACATCCTCAAGGAACTCCACTCAGAAATTGCAGAACTTCGAGCTCAGAACAGAAACTTCCGAGACAAACAAACGTTTCTCGATTCCAACAGAGCTGAACAATCCAAACAACTGCAGCACTTGGAGCAAGAATTGGCTTTGGCACAACGTGAACTGTCACACATGAAAAAACAAAATTGCAAATTAGACTTCGATTACCAAGACAAAGACAAAAATGTCCATGCTCTGAAAACTCGAGTCGCAGTTTTGGAGCAGGAAATAAAAGACAAATCCATACTGATAAACAAGAACACGGAAATGTTGAAAACAGCCAAAGAACAAAAACAACGTTTGGAAGAGTTTTTGAGCGAAAAAGAAGAGCAGTTGCAGAGAAAACAGAGCACTCTAAAAAAAATAAGCGATGATTTAATGAAAGCTAATGAAATTTTGAGTAAATTGCAAAATGAGTTAGTTACAACGAAAACGAAACTGAAGTTGAGAACAGGAATCGCTTTGGAGCAGGAGAGGTTGTTGAATGATAAGGACAAGGAATTTGGTCAGATGGAGTTGAAAATTTCGAGTCTTCAGAAAGAGGCTCAAGATGCAAAAAATGAGTCGGAGGGTTTGAGGGAGCAGATAAAGGTTTTGCAGTTGCAAATCGAGGAGAAAAACCAGACTATAAAGAAAAATGAGGATGGTGAGGATAAAAATGATTAATTTGTATTACAAATGATGACTTTTTTGCAACCTGAATGATTTTTCACTTACATTAACCACATAATAGCGTGAAATTATACTAATTTTCTTTTTTCTATTTTCAGTCATCAATTTCCTAAATCGCCGAGTAAACGAAACGAACGTACCAATGCACTCTTCGTGTCCCATTTCTTCGAACCAGCCTATCCAATTGACCCTCCCAAGCAAGTTCCTACCGAGCAGGTTTGAAACCCCAGGAATAAATTCTATCCAAAAACAAACATCCCCAAC
The DNA here is from genome assembly GCA_030522785.1 of Platygaster equestris. Classification (NCBI taxonomy): domain Eukaryota; kingdom Metazoa; phylum Arthropoda; class Insecta; order Hymenoptera; family Platygastridae; genus Platygaster; species Platygaster equestris. Next base: position 18,563 of record JAPYZK010003676.1, read on the forward strand.
GAGTAATCTCCAAGTAATTGGCAATCATCAAGCGAGTCGCACAGGCGTGAGTGAAGGCATTTCGAGTTTGTCCAATTTCAACAAACCTGGGAAAATTTCCAGCACTAGCACACCATTAGACAGGATAAACGGATTAACCAACAAATTTGCGACGAGCAATTCAAGAAATGGCCCGGTCATAGTGAATGACCAGCAATTTTCTTCAGAGGAAAAGATAAAATTTGGAACTGGAAAGTTTCAGGGTGGGCTGCGACGAGCAAACGTAGACAAACCTCAGTTGCCTTCAACATACTTTCCAAATAGTCGACCTTCTTTTAATTCATAATTTTGTATTCTTAGATTATACGTGCAAGTTCTCATCTAACACAAAGGATTTAGACAAAGAAGATATATTTATTGATAATTTAGTGAAACATGTATAGATTGAATGCAGTGTAACATTGTTTATCATAATTTGATAAATATAGATCTACAAGGGGAGGAATTCATATTTAAGTGATTTTCAAGAGAATACTGATAGGTTCTTTTTGTAACATTCGAGACTGCACAAGGGGATTCCAGTTCTTGAGCAGGAGTATTTTTTTGGTTTTGCGCAGTTTTGGACGCCGCATTTGGAAGGGCGTGGTAGAATTTTCCTGCAATGTTTGAGACGGTTGAAAATTGATATAACTTCTTCAAATCGATTGTTTTTGGACAAAAAGTTCTTCCACTGTAAAAATCCTCAATTTTCAAATTTCCAAAGAATTTCAGCACTGTCGGTGCATATTCTCAAATCTTTTTGAATGTTTGAAAATTGCTAGCATTTTTTGCACAAACAGAACTCATTCTCAACTATTCAATTAACTTACGCTATGGATGGAACTAGAGGAAATTCTTCACCGGGTGGCATTGATATCGAACTTCCGTCAACTGTCAAACGATATGTCACCAATGGAATTTGTCTTTTCAATATTCTACCTTTGCCAAGTACTTTTGATGCTTTGGATTCTGATTTTTTCAATAACCTTTCCATTGTTTTTTTCTGCAAAAACGAAAGTTGATTCAAAATGTGGTCTCATCATTTTTTGAACAGTGAGCATTTTTTTATTTGAAAATGTAGTTTAATTGACAATCTCCCAAAAATTCAATTTAACTGAATTCATTAGACAGAAAAATTTTACTTTGTCTTTTTCTCGTTTTTCCTCAGCTAGTTTCCGCCGTTTTTCCGATTTTTGGATTGCTTTTTGAATTGCTTCAGCGGTCATTATTTTTTCTTTATATCCTGTTGGTAACGACATCAATTGTTCAACTTCAGGATTTGGTTCCATGTCAGTTTTGCGTTCGAACATGGCTCTTTGACGGGCTGTCATCAGTTTTGGGTCTTTTGGTTTAATTTTTTTCAACTCGTCATCTACCTGTAAGTGTTTGCATTCAACAATTAATTTGTTTTTAATGCAAATGTGTGAAATTAGAAAATTTGATGATACAAACAAAATCTTGTTAGCAAAATGCGAAAATTACTCAAATTTTGCAATGGAAATGAAAAACTTTCGACTTCAAATGTTAAAACTATTTGATTCTTCATGTCATAAAGTGCAATGCTAAAACACTTGAATGGTTGTAATATTGATTTTTTTAGTGTAATTATTTTGAATTCTGGTATAATAAACAACCTCTTCCAGTTTTCCAGATTCTATAGCATCTAACCATCGTTCTTCTTCGCTACTTGTCCCACTATCTTTCTTCATTCCATTTTTCGAACTTTTTGGATTTTTTTTCTTTGATCCAGATTTTGGCGAAGTCAATGTATTGATAGTAGTCACGTTAGGGAACTGGGTTTTCATCATTTTTTGTCTCTCCGAACTAAAAAAATAATAAAGCTGTAATATAAAACCATAACACAAAGCTCAGAATATTACGAAAATACATCATTTTACTTGTCTTCTTCTTTCTTGATTTTTAATTTGAAAGAATCCGTGTCCGCGATTTGGTCCGCCGAGAAACAATCTACATCGATCGGTGTTTTTTTCTTTTTGTGTTTTTTATGTTTGTGCTTTTTGTGCTTCTTTTGCAACAAAATACCGTGCAAATCTGAAAATAATGTATGTTTGTCAAAACATAATCTCAAGGCGAAGACGATCGATCGTTCTACCCGTTTTACGCATAACCTCTTCATACGTATACTATGTCATTTTTTATTTTGGAGGCTCAATTTTGAGTTGACATTAGTGCGGTATATTATAAAAATAAAAACCTGGTAATGAAGCATCTTTTTCCGTCATAGTATCTTTAATTTTACCCATTTCTCGTGGTTTTTTTGATATTTATTGCAATCAATGTTTCTTCTTCTTGAACTTATGGCTCATTTTGGCTCTAGCTCACTTTGGTGTGCTTTGGTGCTCTGGAGCTTTATGCCAACAACCAATGTTTCTGTTTCTAATGTGTGCAATTGTCACAAATTGTCACCAATTGTCCTTTTCTAATTTCTTTTTACTACTGTGGTGGGGATAAATGACGGGAGAGGGGAAGGTTGCAAATTGGGAGGTCGTTAATTTGCAATAATTTTCTCATAATTATAAGTTAAACTGGTTAAACATACAATTATTCAATCATACAATTTATGACTTCTCATTTCATGATAGGTTAAGAATTATTAATCATTTTTTTCACCTTTTTTTTTTTTATATTGTGTTGTTATTATCAAACTTCGCGCGTAAGAGGGAAGGGGAGAGGACATAAATCCACTGATCTGTAATATACACTGGATAGCTGATGGGATAGGTGGGGATGACCCCAATTGAACGTCGCCATTAAATATATATATAGATATATGATACAAT
>JAPYZK010003678.1:0-11326 GCA_030522785.1 Platygaster equestris
TCATTCCAAACTAAACAATAAAAAAAACTAATTATAAAGACTCGCTCCCTAAAAAAAAATTCATCAATCGTTTTCAAACTTTCCAATGTTTAAAAATCAAACAGTTCACACAACAAAATATCAAAAAACTCAATTTTCAAAAAATATTTTACACACTGTAATCAACAAGTCTTCAATTGAGCTTCAAACTCTGTAAAAAGAAAAAATTGAATATTCTCCGAAATTCGTACATCGTGCGAGAATAATAATTAATCACCCCTGGGAACAAAACACAATTTACCGTTCGAAATCTACATTTTCCGTCCGATATAACAAACGTGCGTTTCTCGGGGCACTTCAAAATCGCATCGTTGCTCGTCTGCCGATAAATTGCATCCGGAAAGAATGCTCTTACATCGAGCGTAATTAATGCCGCGATCTCGGTAATTAGTATTGTAACAGTCCCTGCCAACCAAAAGGCTCCCCTCCCCCCCCCCCCCAATTTATTCATATTAGTAGAGTATTTTAATAAAACTAATCTTATTACACGTCAAAAACACTTCTTTCTCAAAATTAGATTATTCAAATCTGGAACATACCAAATTGCATAAAAAATGAATACTCAAAAAGAAGAAACTAAATCATGTAAATCGTTTTCCCAGCCAATTAAAAGTTTTTTTTTTTCCTAAAAAATTGTTTTTAGAGAATGGGTCTTTATAATTAGTTTTTTTGATTGTTTAGATAGGAATGATATAATTTTTACGGATTTTAGAATTTTTGGAAATCCAATTTTGAGGGTTTTGAGGATTTTGAGTTTTAATTTGAGAACTTAAAAATGTTTTGAATCGAAATTTCGAATTTTATTACCTTTGGATATTCTTTTTTAATATTTTAATTCGGATGGTTAGAATTTCGAAATTTGCATTCACGAATTTCGAAGTCAGAATTCGAGTTGAAAAATTTTTTCGATTCTGAAAATTTAATGAATTATTCAAATTCATGTTCCGAATAAGTTCAACTCGAATTTTTCATTACTGAATGATTTCCTGGGACATATTCGATTTTTGGAAGTTTATATTATTTTGTGAATAAACGAAAATCAAATAAATCATCAAAAAATGTCATCTTAGTATCGATTTTTTATCTCCCGAATTTTAACACAAAATCGCAGGTCAAATTTTGGATATAATCGATAGATACAAATCCATCAAAACTTTTCAATTTCCAATTTCAATATTCGACAACTGCAAAGAACGTAAAATGAAAAAAAAAGGAAAATTATTTTCACTGAATGTATAATTTTTTTAATCGTAATGGAAATAAGAAAAATATTTTTTAAAAACTTGGTTAAATAAAATTCTCTCGAAAAATCGACACCGAGAAAAAAATAAGAAAACAAAAAAGTCATAAAAAATAGAACGTAAGAAAAACGAAAGCCAGAAAAACATCGCTTTTTTCAATTCGTAATAGTCAGCGGCTCCAGGGAAGGCTGAGGATCCGCCTGATACACTTAATGATTTTTTAAGTGGTTCCCCAAGCCCTTGGCACTTGGGCCCTTCGCTAATCCGACTTTAATTCCATCCACCGTTATGAACCTTCACCTCCCTTTTTTTCCCTAACACTTTTTTCCCCAACCCGTTCATTGGAACTTGACTTACTCCGGAAAAAATGTCAAAATTTTCAGTCTCGAATAGATCCAAAATATTTCACAAACTCCAAAAAAATTCCATCATTCAAATATTCTTTTCAAACGTTTTCCAATTGAAAAATTAAAAAGAAAATTTCCAATTCTCCATCGACTTTTAGAATCTGCCAAATTTTCGGAAATTAAAGTCGTTCAGAATTCCAAAAGTTTATATTTTTAAAGATTACACATTAATGTTACAAAAATAATTTCCTTGAAGAAAGCACAAAAATTCGGAGAGATAAATCCTCTAATTTCCCTGGATTTTCAAAATTAAAAAGTTTTCTCGAGAAAAAAATTTTATGTTTCGATCTGGCTCTAAGTCATTGTTAAATGATTTTTTTTTCACTTATGCATTGATTAATTCATTTATTGATGACTGATAAATCAAATAAAGATAGGAGACTTTTTCTTTTAAAGGGAGCAAAAAGAAAACGAAAAATCCTCTGTACAAAGTACTTCGAGAAACTTCTCCCCTGGAGGAGGAGAACTTTCAACTTCCTGGCCATATGCGACGCAAAAAGCGCTCGCCGAAATTATCAGCCTTTGATAGCGGCGGGGGTTGTGGCTCTCCTGCGGAAATGCGGAAACGTAAATAATACACCACGCCGCAATCATTATCATGCGCTGCTGCTCTCGCAAGCTTTGCTGAAACGCAAATGGCAGCGATGAAAATCGAACGTGCCACATTTATTGGGCCTTTGAGGAATGAGAAAGTACGAATTTTCATTCGGAATCGGAGTATTGGGATTTCTTTTTTTTTTTTTTTTTAATTTTTATGTTACTGAAAAATAAATCCCTGAAAAGTTATTTTCCTGTTGGAAATTGAAGATTCTGAGAATTTAGAATATCATAATTCAAATTGAATTGAGATAAAACAAATTTAGAATTTGGAACTTTATCGATAAATTTTAGGAATTCACATTTTTGGAATTCATTGTCAGTCATCAAAATTTCGAGATTTTGATATAAATTGTTCGCAATAATTTCAAGAAATTACGTAAAATTGACGGATTTCATAATTTTTAATAATTCTGACAAATTTTTCGTAAATTATTGAAAATGTTCGAGAATATTTTTAATTAATCACGATGATTGAAAATGTAGACAAATTTTTATATCTAGCGAAAAATTCAAAAATTTCCACAAGCTTCGTAAAATGTTTCAAATTAAAATTTTATTGATAAATTTTAGGAATTCCCACTTTTAAAATTCATTGTCAGTCATCAAAATCTCAAAGTTTTTATATAAATTCGTAATAATTTTGAGAAATTACGTAAAATTGTCGGATTTTGGATAATTTTTATAATGATTCGGAAAAAATTCACATAAATCATTAAAAATGCTCTGAAATATTTTAAATTAACCACAATAAGCAAAAATGTAGACAAATTTTCGTGTCCAGCGAAAAATTCAGAATTTCCCACAAGCTTCGTAAAATGTTTCAAATCAAAATTTCATAGATGAATTTGAGAAATGCACACTTTTAGAATCCATTGTCAATCATCAAAATTTCCAAATTTGTAAATAAATTCGCAATAATTTTGAGAAATTACGTAAAATTGACGGATTTTGGATAAGTTTCATAATGATTCGGAAAAAATTTACATAAATCATTAAAAATGCTCTGAAATATTTTCAATTAATCACGATAATTATAAACGGAGACACATTTTCATGTCCAGAAAAAAATTCAAAATATCCCACAAGCTTCGTAAAATGTTTTAAATTAAAATTTTATCGATAAATTTTAAGAATTCACACTAACAAAATTCATTGTAAGTCATCAAAATCCCTAAATTTATGTATGAATTCGCAATAATTTTAAGAGATTACGTAAAATCGACGGATTTTGAATCATTTTGAATCATTAGGAAAAAAATTTACATAAATCATTAAAAATGCTCGAAAATATTTCCAATCAATCACGATAATAAAAAATGAAGAGACATTTTCACGTCTAACAAAAAATTCAGAATTTCCAAAAAGATACGTAAAATATTTCAAATTAAAATTTAATCGAAAAATTTTGTAAATTCACACTTTTGGTATTCATTGTCAGTCATCAAACTCTCGAAATTTGTAAATAAATTCGCAATAATTCCAAGAAATAACGTAAAACTGACGGATTTTGGATAATTTTTATGATGATTCTGAAAAAATTTACATAAATCATTTAAAATGCTCTTAAATATTTTCAATTAACCACGATGATTAAAATTGTCGAAAATTTTGCATCTTCACCGCAAAATGCATAATTTCCCACAGGCTTCGTAAAATGTTCAAAAAACAGAGTATCAAAATCGGAAATTAGCCCCATTTTTTCCACTGTATCCATCATATTTCGTCTGAATTATAAAAAATTCAAAATTGCGTAAAAGTAATAACACGCGAAAACGGTCATTGTATTCCATTCCCGTTTATCTCTCTAATTTATAACGGCGCTTGTAATTGCGAGTACTTTATGGATAGGAATGGCGAATCGTTTGGATTATGCATTCATTCCAAACCCTGGATAAACGTTCGGAATTACGGATGCATTATTCAAACCAGTATAAATTAAATAAATCAAGTCCATGCATTCAAATAGATGCTGATATCAATAAATAATAAACAAATAAATTAACCTGGTGAGCTGCTATAACAATATCCGAGTAATTAAAAATGTTGAAGTCATAACGAAATTTTTCTACGTTCGACTGTTTCCCTATTATTTTTCTCTTATTAGGTTGAATTAGTGGAATTTTCTCTTTTTCAATCAATGATTTTTGGATAATTGAAAACATTTCTTCATCACTGGGTTGTTGATACAAAGAAAAATCAATGTTTTTCGATATTCCCAGTCAGTTTTGTTCTTAATTAACTGGGAATATCGAACATGGATTTTCCTTCATTTTTGAATAATGAAAGCAGTGTTTTTCTACTAATTCAACCTAAGAAATTTCAGATTTCGAAACTGATTTTACCTGACATGCAAAAGTACAAAAAATTCGACAAAAGTGGATTTCCCCGAGATAAAAATCTTTATACACCCCAGTGCAATAAACGGTCCTTTATTGGCCTGCTCGGGCCCGAAAAACCTTTTTATTGTCTTCGGTACACAAAGTACCTTTTTTGGGGCTCATACGATTATATTCCTCGACTTCGCCTCGGAACATAAACTCGCATTCGTCCAAAAAAACATATTGCCCTTTGGCACATAATATACTATTTCCCTTCGAAAAACCATCCAAAAAACAGAACAATTATACCCCGAATCTCGAAAAATGCAAAAAGTAAACAACAGGAATTCAAATTTTCACAGTTTTCCCCACGAGGTTAAAAAAGCTACGAAAACTTCAGGCAAAAAATCAATGCTGTCCAAAACAGATAAACCTCGACATAAATTTCCCACCCCGCCTCCCACGCTCTTTGTCCCCCACATATCGCCGATCTCGGTACGTCCAGCGTAACGCGAATTTTTCCAAAAAGGGTCGCAATTTTCGGGCCAGTCCCTGATTTAACGCTCAATTACCGAGGCGAGAATCGATTCTTATAATCGATAAATGAGCGTACCCCAAGCGGGATGAGATAGCTCGCGTGCGATGACAGATTTATCGATTCCAGACTTCGTAACTTGCGCGGCCGTGAGATTCGATCTTGCCGCAATTCGAAGTTGATCATTAAACAGGCGCCCGCACGTTTTTCCTTTTGCGCAAAAAGCCTCCCTTGTCATTAACGATATTTCATTATCGCCGCGCACATAAATTCACCGTCAAAAAAATCTTTAATTATTGTTGTTCCCCTCTTCCTTTGTTTGCTTTCTTTATTCGTCACGTTTTTCACGGGATAATGAAACATGAAAATATTTATCACTTCAAAAAATATCCGAGTACGAACATGGAAAAATTGAAAAAATCTCTAGTAGTAAAGAATTTGAAACCATTAAACGGTTTCAAATTCTATGGGGGGGGGGGGGCATTTATGAACCATTAAATGGCACACAATTTTCTGGGGAGAAGGCATTTGAAAAAATACCCCCCCCCCCCCCCCCCCTTCCCCTCCACTTCAAACATATTGAAATTCTGTTTGATTGCATTTCGATCCGATTCATTCATGCGTTGATATAAAAAACCGAGGGGCGATTCACTTTCCGGTAAATGGGAGTCATGGGAGTCGACTCCCAAATGACTCCCAATTTGGGAGTCATGATTCCCAAGTTGGGAGTCATGATTCCCAGAGATGTCAAACTTTAAACGTGTAAAAACTCAATTACCTGTAATCTTTAATATTCTCAAAAACTTCAGAGTTCTTGGACATTTTCGGAAACTTCGAAATTCCAACATTTTCGAAACTCACAAAATTTCCGAAACTTTCAAAACTTCAGTACTTTATAATTACTCAAAACTCCATAATTCCATTACATTTTAAAATTTCCAAAGCTTTGAAAGTTCCAAAATTTCGAAAGCTTCCATCATTTACAACTTCGAAACTTCAAAATTTTGGAATGTCAAAAATTGTGAAATTTCTTTGCTTAAACACTTCCTAATACTTGAAAGTATGTGGAATTCTCAGAACTTCAAAAATGTCGAAACTTGATAATATTTTTCACCTTTCAAATTCTTCGTAACTTCCAAGTTCTTGGAAATTCTCGAAAACTTCAAAATTCCGACATTTGAAAAACTTCTCAAATTTTGATAATTTCAGGTTTCATAACTTCAAAATATTCGAGCACTTCAAAACTTGAGAAATTTCCAGAACTGTAAAAATGTTAAAACTTGATAATTTTGAATCTTAAAAACTCTAAAATTTCAAAGTTTTTGAACATTCTTCAATAATTCAAAATTCCAAAATTTCAAAAACTTGTAAAATTGCTGAAACTTCCAAAACTGCAGAACTCAATAATTCTTCGCAAATTCAAAATTCCAAAGCTTCATAAGTTCCAAAACTTCATTATTTAGAATTTCAAAGTTCTACAATTTCAAAAATTGCGAAATTTCTAGACTTCAAAACTTCAAAATACGTACAAAGTTTGCGAATTGTGAAATTTCGAGATCTAAATCCAAAACCGTCAGTTTTTACCTTCAAAAATGTCAGAATTCAATAATTTCCAATCTTGAAAATTCTCGAAAACTTCGAAATTCCGATATTTGAAAAACTTCCTAAATTTCGAAAATTCTAAGCTTCATAACTTCAAAATATTCGAGCACTTCAAAACTTGAGGAATTTTCAGAACCGTAAAAATGTTGAAACTTGATTATTTTTAATTTTAAAAATTCTAAAATTTCAAAGTTTGTGAACATTCTGTAATAATTCAAAATTCCAACATTTCAAAAACTTGAAAAATTCCCGAAACTTCCAAAACTGCAGAACTTGATAATTCTTCGAAAATTCAAAATTCCAAAGCTTCATAAGTTTCAAAACTTCATTATTTAGAATTTCAAAGTTCTACAATTTCAAAAATTTCGAAATTTCTAGACTTCAAAACTTCAAAATACGTACAAAGTTCGCAAATTGTAAAATTTCGAGATCTTACTCCATGACCGTGAGTTTTTACCTTCAAAAATGTCAAAATTCAATTATTTCCAATCTTGAAAATTCTCGAAAACTTCGAAATTCCGACATTTGAAAAACTTCTCAAATTTCGAAAATTCTAAGCTTCATAACTTCAAAATATTCAAGCACTTCAAGACTTGAGAAATTTCCAGAACTGTAAAAATGTTGAAACTTGATTATTTTCAATCTTAAAAATTGTAAAACTTCAAGGTTTCTGAACATTCTCAACAAATTCAAAATTCCAACATTTTTAAAACTTGTAAAATTCCCGAAACTTCCAAAACTGCAGAACTTAATAATTCTTCGAAACCTCAAAATTCCAAAGCTTCATAAGCCCCAAAACTTCATCATTTCGAAATGTCAAAGTTCTACAGTTCCAAAAATTGCGAAATTTCTAGACTTCAAAACTTCAAAATACGTACGAAGTTCAAAAATCGTAAAATTTCCAGACCTTATTCCAAAACCTTGAGTTTTCACCTCCAAAAATGTCAATATTCAATAATTTCCTATCTTGACAATTCTATAACTTCTATATTCCAATATTTTCAGGACTCCTAATATTTCCGAAACGTCAAAATTCCAATTTATCATTCATAACAACATTCAATCGGGTAACCTCGCCTAAAATCTCCGCCTCAAGCCCCGCAAAACCTAGGGACGGTCCCGTCCTTGACTCCCATCATGGGAGTCAATGGGAGTCACGGGAATCACGACTCCCAAGTTGACTCCCAGAGTGAATCGCCCCTCGTAAAAAACCCGAGCTTCCATTAATCCACGCGCGGCCCACGCCGAAATTCGTGGACCCCGTTTCCAGCTTCCCCGTCATGTTTCCTCGACTTGATTACGTGCGGGTATCGTGTACGGAATTTCAAATACGCCCGTAAGATTTATGGGAAACCCGCGGGACCCCGTACAAGGGTTGAGGCAGGGGGAGGGGGCGAAAGGGGGGGGGAGGGGGGGGGGGTCTTATCTGACTGGGACTCTCGGGGCCTTACGCCCCAACGTGGAGACAGACTTTCAGCGCTGGACCGATTTAGATGTCGATTTAATTTAGTCGTCGGTCCCTCGTAACAGATCCAGGCACGCGTTCTTGTTCCACGGGCTGCTCCTGGCGTATCGTCAGCCCCGGGGAGAAAACACGAGGCGCGATCGCGTCCTTTATTCCTACGTTTTGCCTCGTTGCCTCCTCGGTCGCTTTTTTTTGTTCAGTTTTTTTTTTTATTTGCTTTTCGTGCAACGAGGAGCGATTTTCGAAAATGACGAGTTTTTGGATTTGAATATCGAGATCTCTGAGGTTTGTGATCAAAATTTGAGGAATTTTTGAAATTTTGACGAGAATTTGTAATCCTACGTAGGAATTTTGAAAACTGTGAATTTTCGTATCTCCGAAATTTTGGATACGAACTGAAAATTCACAATGTATGCATTCTCTCATCACTCTTTTTTTTCATTATCCAAAATTTTCAGTTTGTGAAGTTAATTTCTCAGTAACTTAACATGATGATAATTATTCTACTTAACTTCACTGATTTCAGCAAGGACGTAGTCAGAAATAAATTTTGTGGGGGGTAGGGAGGGGGGAAGGGCGCTTATGTGATTTTTACTCGAAATTGATTCAACAAGTTCAAAAAGTGAATTTTCGTTAGAGAATTATGAAAATTCGTCAATTCCCAGAATTTTCGAAACTTTTTGGAATCTCTGAAATTTCCAAAATTCTCGAAATTCTGACAAATTTGAAAATTCCAAGAAGTTTAAAAATTTCCAAAATCTTCTCAACTTTAAATTTCATCAAAGTAGTCGAAAACCTCGAAATATGTTGAAAATATTCCAACTGAACAAAAGTTTCTCGAAATTTTGGAAATTCGTAAAATTTTTGAAATTCCAAGAATTATGGAAACTACCTCAATTCTCAAGATTTCAGAAATTTTTTTAAATTTCTGAAATTTGTAAAATTTGTGGGATTCAGAAAATTATTGTTCAAATACTAGAAACTTTCGAAATTCTTCAAATTATTGAAAATCTTGGAATATGTTGAAAAATTGACAACTTGATAAAATTTTCTCGAAATTTTCGAAAATCGTGAAATTCTCGAAATTTCAAGAATTATCAAAACTGCCTCAATTTTCAAGATAATTAAAAAATCTCTGAAATTTCTAAAATGTTAGAAATTCTAAAAATGATCAAAATACTACAAATTCTCAAAATTCTCTAAATTATTCAAAATCTGGGAATGTTCCAAATTATCAAGTTTTCTGAAATGTGAAGAATTCGTAAAATTTTCGTAATTTCAAGAATTATGTATATGTTGTGAATATTCAGAATTTTCAAAACTTTTACAAATGTCTGAAATATACGAAAATTTTTCAAATCATTCACATTTTCAAAATTCCAATAAACTTTCAAAATCCTTAAAATACTTCAAACTCTAAAAATTCTCAAAATTGTTCAAAATCTTGAAATGTTGAAAAGATTCCAAATTATTGAGTTTCTCGAAATCTTAAGAATTCGTAAAATTTTCGTAATTCCAAAAATTATGGAAACATTGTGAATATTCAGAATTTTCAATACATTTTCACAACCTCGAAATTTCCAAAATTTTTGAAATTTTTAACATATTCAAACTTCTAAAAACTTCCAAAATTCTCGAAATCCTCCAAACCCTAAAAATTCGCAAAATTTCTAAAAACCTCGAAATGTTGAAAATGTCAAAAATTATCAAGTTTCCCAAAAACTTTGACACTTGTGAAAATCAGTACTGTTCTCTTTTTTTTTTCAAAATATTCTTCTTTGCAATGTGCTACATTTTTCAAATTTTCTCAGCCCTCAGCCCCCTCAGCCCCCTCCCTGGCTACGTGCTTGGATTTCAGTCAATTTCACTGAATCTCCAGTGACTCCCGTCACTGATTCGATCAGTGAAAACTGAACTGAATTCAGATTTCCATTTTCTTCCCGCACGTTCTGCGAGCCCACGCGTTTGGCTACCTTAAAAAAACGGGTAAAAAAGGGCGCGAGAAGCGATCCCAAAAGCATTTATCGGATGTTGGCCTCTCCCGTCAGCCAAAAAGATTAGTAGCCCTCTCTTGCCCTCGCGATCCTCCTTTTTTTCCCTCCATTTCTTCATCTGCCGTTCTTTCGCTCTAGTCTTGTTTCAATGTCCACCGGAACGTCCGGTAAACGCGGTTATACAAAACGTTCTGGACAAGGCGCAAGGGGCTACCGTAAATATAAATATCCTCCTCTCGAATTAACATACGCGATTGCGGGGGCTTCGGGTATCAATGGACATTCTGTGCTCGGTGAATGGAGCTGGATTTAGGAACCTCTTTTCCCCTTTTCTCGAACCACCCCTTTTTCGAAGGGGTAGTTTGAGAAAAAAATTTTTGGTTTCTGGAGAGAGTTTTTCGAATTTGGGAAGATGGATAGTGGGGTAGAATATCGAGGAAATTCGATATCAATATTTTTTGTATCAGGTACCGTAATGTAGATGATAATGATAAAAAAAAAGGATTATCATGAAATTGTGAAGAATTATTCAAAAAATCGAGATTTTGAAATTTGAGACTCGAAAATTTTATTTTTGGAATTCAAATATTATTTGGTGAAGAAATTTTGGAGTTTCGAGATTCTGGATTTTGGAGGGAGAAATTTGAAAATTCGAAAATTACAAAAATTTGGGAATCATACCCTTATAATCGTTGGAATTTTTTTTCGAACAATAAATTTCAAGAATTCGAAGATTCTGAATTTTAATAATTCAAAACTACATCTCGGAAAAGTGCATTGGTGAAGGGCGTAATTTTGTGGAATTCAAAATTTACTGAGCTTGAAAATTTTATTTTTGGAATTCAAATAATATTTGATTGAGAAAACTCGAAGTTGTTAGTTTCTGGACTTTAGAGGAAGAAATTAAGAAATTCAAAGATTCCAAAATTGCAAAAATTTGGGAATCACGCCCTAATAATCGTTGGAATTTTTTTTCGAACAATAAATTTCAAGAATTCGAAGATTCTGAATTTTAATAATTCTAACCTCCGATTCGGAAAAGGGCATTGTTAAAGGGCGTAATTTTGTGGAATTCAAAATTAACTAAGCTTGAAAATGTCAGAATTTAAATTTTCGAGTTCGAAT
>JAPYZK010003679.1:0-11501 GCA_030522785.1 Platygaster equestris
AAGATTGTTACTGACGTTTACGTAAAGACATATTGAATCTGCTATGATTTCAATGCGGCGACGAAGTTTTCATGTACGGAAAACGGGCCGTCCGTAATTTTAGCTTTAGAAATGCATCTCAACTGATTTCTCGTTCGCAATAATGAATTTTCTAGTCAGCACCATTCGATATTACAGTTACGGCAACAATAGTTCATTCAACGGCTCCAACTTTCTCGTTCAGTAGGAGCAATTGAAATGTTCTTCAGCCGGACTGAGAATTTCAATCATAACCAATCCAACTGAAAATTTAGTTGAACGTACCGAAACTGACAGACAGTTTTTTCAGTGTACGTTTGCAATCTGATGAAAGTTGGGTTCAGAGCAGTGTTGAATAATAATTATCAAGATCACGTTCAATGAACAATTCACTAATTTATTAAGGTCACGTTGAATAAACAATATGTGAATCAACAAAATATTGCATAATATTGAGGTCACGTGAACAACGTCATGAGTTCATTGAGGTTACGTTAACAAGATCATGAACTGATTGAGGTTACGTTCAATGAATGACTTTATAATCAACAAAATGTTCAATTATAATTGAAGTCACGTCAACAATTCTGATTTATTCAATTTTCTAAGGTTACGAAACTATTTTTTCACAAATAATTGCATTTTGATTAAAAAGAAAAAAAAAATTCCAGAGTCGTAATGCCCCCAATGCCACGCATCTCTCCGAAAAGGTCATCGCTACCATGTCGGCGCGTCATTCGAAGCACATTTTCGAAGGACGACGCTTACTTTTGTCCGTTTTCTAAAAAGATACCCGCTCTAAAAGGTGCACGTCATCGTCAAATTTCAGGATTCGAACAATCGTTCACACAACATCATGGTTTACATGATAAGTATCGATACAATAGTGGATAATAAGTTTTTTCTTCAATACTGCTTCGATAAAATAGCTTTTTGACACTTCTATGTGATTAATGATCAGTTGCAGATTATGTGCTCTACTGTTGAGCAAAATAAATTGAATTCTCCAAATAATTAATGTCTTCGACAGCAATATTTTTCCTCACATATTTACCTTTTCAAAAAGATACCTTTTTTCTTATTGAAGTACAGGTAAATGAAAGGTGACTTTTTTCATTAAAAAAAAATCATGAATATGTATTATCTGTAGTTCAAAATGTAGTATCCCCTATTTAACAAAAATGACACGTGTGGAATGTATGATGATGCATCCCATTACTGTACGGTTGATAGAATTCATGATTTTCTATTCAATGTACAGGTTTTATTTTAAACGTTCGACAAAGAAAAATATATTACATGTATTCTGTCCTTTATGAATATTCCTCTGCTGTATGTTTATTTTCAACGGACAATTTTCATCCGGTTCCATGCGTCCGTAGGATTATTTTATATTTCGGACTTATTCATCGAACTATTATGCTCATCACTAGACCCTAACCATTTAAATAACATTTCATTACCATTTTTCAATGATTTTGTCAATCAAGTACACATCCAAATGTCTTACTTTCAATATCGCTTGTGTATATCAAGTTCCTTTGACGGAATTCTGATTAATGATATTTTACGTTAAAAGATTAATTTTTCTCACGCGATAAATTGTAAATATTCCAGTATTCCAATTTCGTGCCTAACCTTTTCCGCAAATATGTTTTTACTTGGAATTTCAAATCTGATCACCAACATTAAACTTTTGCTTTTCTCTTTGTTGAACTTTTTTAAATACAGTAGGGTCAGTCGAGGAGAGATTAATCTAGAGGAGAGATGGATCACTTCTTGGCATTTCAAGCCAGTCTTACCGACTGAGCTGTTTTTTGGCGAATCAGTGTGTTATGATACGCCGACGAAAAATTCCAGATGGCGCGACATTGTGACGTTTCGTTACGAAACTACAACACATTGTTTTTTCGACCTGCTCGCAAAATCGTCGGAAATTTTTATTGTGCGTTAAAAACAATTCGATTATAATATAAATACTGTGGTTCCTGAAAAAAACTATACGTGCATCGATTTGTGGGCGCTTTTTGCAAGGTAAGACGGCATTGTCAATAATTATGATAGAATTTTTCTCCATTTGTCAATCACATAATTTTTTTTCGTCATTCAAGGTAATATGGACCATTTTTTTCGAGGAGAGATGGATCAGTAACAAGCGTTATTATAATTTGTTTATTATTACAAAGCGACTTATTGCCGTCATTTATAGTAAAAATTTTGTAGGTTATGTACAAGGCCCACGCAATTTTGGCGTGCAGGGCCGTAACTTAAGTTAAGAGGGCCCAGAGCAAGACAAAATTCGGGGTCTTATTTCTTAATTTTGTTACTCATCTCATTTTTTTCACGTTTTCGAACAAATGACAAATAACTGCTTGAATAATTGCAAATGAAGGAATTAATAAGATAATTTTCAATGAAACGGAAAACAATGAAGCATCGCCAAAAATTGTTTGCTTGTAGCTCAAAATGCCCAACATATACAAGCGGAAACCTGGATCGTCTCGTGGATCATAGGACAAACATAATATGGCAGAAGCAATTGAAAAAGTGCGTTCCAAGGAAATGAGCATTCGTAACGCTGTCATGGAATACCAGGTGCCTTACGGAACACTTTTTCGTCGACTGAAAGCACCAATATCAGAAAATGTTTCTCTCGGGCCAGAAGGTGATTGAGATCTTATACATAAAACACATTCTTTGTAGAATTACAGAATAAATATATAGAGAATTATAATTATTGTAATATATCATTATAAAAATATATCATATATAATTGTAATTATAATTATAAGAATTATGATTATAATTATAATTATGGAGAATTACCGAGCTATTGTATTATTGATACGAATACCCGAAAATGAAAATGATTTGTGTTTCTAATTCTATGCTTTCTAATCTGCAGGCTGTCTTGGGAACGAAAATGAAAAAAAGTTGGCGCAATACCTGAAAAAAATGTCTCAAGTCGGATCGGATTTCCTCTCGACCGAACTAGAGCCCGTCAGTTGACCTACGCTTTCGCAGAAAAGTTGGGTATCAAACATCGATTCAACAAGGAAACAAGAATGGCAGGTTACCCCTGGCTTAGTTCTTTTCTTCGTCGGAACCCAGATCTTTCAATTCGAAAATCAGAAGGATTATCTGCAGCCAGAGCTAGAGGGTTATCAAGAAAAGCGGTCAAACACTTCTACGATCTCTTGGAACAGGAAATCACTACTTATAAGCTGCAACAAAAGCCACAAAATATCGCAAACTGCGACGAATCAGGTCTTCAACTTATCAACAGCACCGGAAATGTGATCGCAGCCAAAGGGGCGAAGGCTGTCAATCAAATCACAACTGGTGAAAAAGGAGAAACTGTGACAGTCTTAGCTTGCTGCACGGCCGAGGGCAGGTACTTGCCACCCACGGTTATTTTGAAGGGAAAAAATAAAAAGCCAGAATTTGAAGACGGTTTGCCTCCAGGATCGGTTGTTTACATGAATCAACAATCAGCGTACATCAATTCCACTTTGTTTTTGCGGTCGTTCGAAGAAGAATTTGTGCCACGAAAAGCTCCAGGAAGAAACATTCTCATCTTAGACGGACATGGCAGTCACTGCTCCTCGATTGAACTTCTCAATTTAAAAATTGAGAAGTTCAAAACTCACTTTAAAGCTGCTGCAAATTCTTGGGTTCAGCAACATATCGGGAGAAGATTAACTCGATATCAATTCGGACGATTGTTAAACACTGCTTGGAGTAAATCAGCCACTGTTGGAAATGGGTCTGGAGGTTTTTCTACTACTGGAATTTACCCATTCAACAGACACGCCATTCCTGACTATTTTTTCGCTGTGTCGGACGCGATGGAGGCAGTAGATATCCCGTATCCCGATAAAGAAACACCACTGGCAATCCGTTTGGAAGCCCTTCAACAAAAACAAACTTTGGAACCAACACCATCATTGCTTCTCCGTCAAATCCAACCGGTCCCAGAACTGCAAGGGCTCAAAACTGCCACTCGTCGATCAAGTGGGGGAACCAAAATTCTGACTTCGAAAGAAAATCTAAAAGAACTCCAAGAAAAAATTTCCAAGAAACAAAAAGCGATGAAAAAACCCCAGAAGAAAAAACGTGGCCAGAAGTCGACAGTTTAATTGATATTGTACTTTTCTGACATTCAAACATTCATCTTATTTTGTAATTTTTAATTATTCTTTGTGAAACACTTTAAAATCAACAAAATTATGATACTTAGTCAAGATTTGTGTTGAATATAATCGTACAAATAATTTTTTCATTTCTGATCCATCTCTCCTCGAGAAATCCATCTCTCCTCGAATTTTTTTTTTCCGAACGTTTCTCACGGTGTCAAATATTAATGAAAAAAACCATTAACTCGCATTGTTCTCTTCACAAGGACTGAAACTAGAACTTATACGGGCTGGAATTTCTTTTTTTCGCAAAATCTCGATTTTATAAAGAAAAAAAAATAAGTGATCCATCTCTCCTCGACTTACCCTACATTTTTAACGTTTGCTGGCCGCGGATAATTTTTCACTGATTTAATTTTTTTGGGATCAGGTCTCAAACCATCTTCCGTGATTTGATGACCCAGGAAGGTTGCTTCTCTTCGTAGAAATTCACATTTATCAGGTTGTAATTTCAAATTCGCCGCCCTCAATCTATCAGTAAGTAATTTGTATTTCCTTCTATGTTCGACCAAGTTTTTCGCATAAAGAACAATATCATCCATGTATACGAAGAGTTCATTTCCTTGTAGACCAGGCAATACTACATCCATCAATCTTTGAAAAGTGGCAGGCGCGTTTTTTAAACCAAATGGCATTCTAACGAATTCCCAATGTCCGTGTAGACTGGAAAACGCAGTTTCTGTGCGTCTTCTTCTTTCATCTCAATTTGGTGAAAACCCGACGCTAGGTCAAAGATCGAAAAGTATTTTGCTCCTCCCAGCTGATCTAAAATTTTCACAATATTTGGCAAGGGGTAAGAATCATTAACAGTCTTTTCGTTTAAAGCCCGGGAATCCAGAACCATACTCCAACGCGGGTTTCCGTGGCTATCCGCCTTTTTCGGAACAATCCAAACTGGGGTATTATAAGGCGAGTGAGAGGGCCTCATTATCTCATTTTCCAGCAATTCGCCAACTTGCCTATTCAGTTCGTCTTTTAATGGTGGCGGAAATCGGTACTTTCTTGTGTTAATTGGTGTGTTATTATCCGTGTTGATTGCATGTTGAAAAACATTTGTGCTTGACAGTTTTTCACTGGGTAAATGGAAACAATCGGCGGAGTCTCGAATTAAATCGTGTATTTCATCTTCCTCTGCGGGGCTCAAATCACCTAATCGCAATAATTCTCTGACCTTGTCAAAACGATTTCTTGTGTCTATTCTGAAACACCTCTTAGTACGTAAACTTCTCCTTTGAAATCTTCTCCTTTTGATTTTTTGTTGGTTGCGGATTTTCTCTGATTTCTCAAATTTCATGAATAACTTGCTCAGGTAAGTCAATTGCAACATCTTCTTCGGTGGTATTAATAAATGGTAAAAATATTTTTCCACCGTGATTTTCTACGACGCCATTACTAGCGTACAATCCCTTTTTAATGTTAATTAAATCGATGAAACCAACTCTTAGTTGCGTTGGGTTAATTTTCACAGCCAGCATTCTCTTGGAACGAGCAGGGATGTTGAAAATTGTACCATTGACCTTATTAATCAAAGCTAGTTTTTTATCAGTTATCTCAAAACAACGGTCTGCCCAATTTATTTTTGCTTTATTTTTTGTAAAAAATGGGGTCCCTATGATCGCTTGATAAGGTTTAATAGGAAGATCATTAGAAACAACATACGATTTCGTCGAAATTCCCATTATGTCCAGTATAACAGTCCCAAGTGTTGTCACGTGCCCTGATGTTATTCCTGTCAAATCAATTTTTTCATTTTCATTAATTGGGAAATTTTTCACGATTTCAAATTTGACTAGGCAAACGCTTGCTCCAGAATCTAGCATTGTTTTCATTTTAGTATCTTCAACAAGAATTTTAATACAAGGAGGGTCCTTTCCCTTCAGAAATTTTATGGAGGCATCTTGAATCTTTATTTTGCGCGTGGTTCTTTCGGAGCCACTCCTTCCCCACGCAGAAGGCAGTCCCCGTTTCCCAATTGACTGTTTTGACGAGAATCGTTTGTATTATTTTGTCGCTCTTGGTTAGCTGTATCTGGCCGAACTCGATTTTGCAAGTTTTGAAAATTGTTCCCATTGTATGGGCGTGAATTTGAGAAATTATTGTTTCCACGCCAATTTTGGTTTTGGTATCGGGGATTCTGAGAATAGTTGTCTCGAAAACCCTGACCTTGGTAACGCGAATCTTGGAAATTTTTCTTCTGGTGATGTGAATTTTGGAAATTATTATCGCGACAATTTTGGTTTCCATTTTGGAAATTGCTTCGAGGACCTGAATTTTGGTAGCGATAATTTTGAACATTAAAACGTGAGTCATTATCTTGAAAATTATTTTGGAAACTTCGACTTTCGAATCGTGAAGGATTCTGAAAACGCGGGCCCTGTGAATATTGGGGTCCTTGATTGTTTTGTCGATAAGGATTTACAGCAAAATTTTGCCTGTTATCGGACCTATAATTATTCGGTCGTGAAAATTGCTAGTAGTTTCCCATTGGCTGGATCATACGCACGGGGCGAGAGCGGCAAGTTTCGGCAGTGTGATTCGTTCTTTTGCAAATCGAACAACCATTCGGTTTCAACGATGGCCACGACGGAGCCATATGTTTAGGTGACTCACATATTTGACAAAACTGTTGATTACCCTCTCCGAGATATTGGATTTTCGGGCACGCGCTGGTCGCGTGGTTTGGTGAGTCACACAAAACGCAAGAATTCTCGGGTTTTGCTCGCAATTTTTCGTGTTTCAGATGATTTTTCTCGATTTGAATGGCTTGTGTACCTGCGACTTCCAAGTCGTCAGTGGCAGTCATTAGGGCGTGAATTTCTATTTTTAACCCATTCATGAAAGTATGACAAGCTTCTTTTTCGATTTCTGCCTTTCTCTCATTCGCTATTTCCCCATTATTTTCGCTTTTTATCATTTCAATTATTCTGTTTCCCAAATCTTGAATCCGAAAAAGATAGGATGCTACGTCCTTATTTGGCATTTGTATTTGCCTGGCCATTTCTCCGCAGAGTTCGAATGAACTTTCTGACGGCAGAAAGGTTTTTCTCAAGTGTGTAAGTAGTCCTTCCAATGTGCGGGGGGTAATCGTCTTGCACGCCTTTGCGGCGCTTCCAGTCAACCGGGCGGTGACTAGGTGCATAAGATTTCATTCGGCGCCATTGGGAAGCATTTTTTTCGCTTTCCGGCACGCGATCGTGAATTCTCGGAAGCTGGAGCCTGCTATTCCGCCAGAAAATCGGGGAACAGTCTCTGCGGCGTCGTTTACTCTTATTTCGTGAGCCATTTTTATGGGGTTTTCTTTGATTCCGGGATTCTCAGGATACTGTTCTAAGATAATTCTTTCACCTGCCACTTGTGGAGTGTTTTCCACCTTCTGTTGGTTAAGGGTTATTTTCAACCCTTGCTTTTCCAATCGCTCATCGATAACTCGCGTGTCTTCTTGAAGTTCTGCGATTCGACGATTATAACTCCTTTTCAACCTATATTTACGGAATTTTTTCAAAGTGCTACAATAATTACTCTCTAGTAATTCAACACCTAGACTTTTGGATCTTGATCTAGTCAATACTTTGTTAGAAGAAGGGCTGTCGACTGCAATTTCCTCTCGCAATTTTTCTAAAGCTGACTCGACTTCTTCGATATGTCTATCTTGTTCCTTTTCAGACAGAGACAAGAATTCCTTTTCCGACAATGGGGTTTTAGGCCTACTTATTTCGGGTCCCGCCGAGTGAGACATTTGAAAATGAATCTTACATCGTTCATTTCTCCTGTGCAAAGGAAGAAGGGGTTTCTTAAAGTTCGGCCGAAAACCTTTTTCCCGGATATAAAATGGATTTAATCTCAAATTTCTACAGTATTATGTAAATCCCTCAGCTTCAAGAATGCATGCATTATGATCATCAAAATCAACGTTTTCGTCAGAACTCTCATCAGAATCATCCATGAATCCCAATACATAGTCAAAGGGGCTGCTTTCTACGGATTTTGGCACCTCATGAATATAGTTGCAGCAATCAACAGCATAGAAATACTGGAAATCACGTTCTAGCTTGTCATTCCATCCCTGATGACCTTCGTCGGTTTCCGAACGATATTTTTTTGCGTAAATGTTTCGCTGTCGGAGTTCCACCAAGGCCACTATTTTTTTGTCAGCATGCCGCAAATGGAATTTGTCAAACATGTAATATTTGTCACACTCTTGCCGTCGGAGGGACCAGTGATAATCGCAGTATTTATAATACGTCGGGTTTTTGCACTGGTGCGTGCCCAAGTACATAAACACTTCGCATCTTTTGACGTCGGAGAATGTCAGATTGTTTATAAATGAGTTCCATTTGTTTTTCAGACTCAATTTAAGCTCGTGAAAGCGGGATTTTTTACTGCTTTTGCTTTGCATAGGGACTAAAATTCGTTTTCCCCCCCTTTTTTTATTAAGAAAAACAAATTTTGAAAGATTTTCAAATATGGCCTGAACGAGTCTAGATCAAAAGTTCGAAAACAATAATAGAGACTGCCCAATATGCCTTCATTGCAGCTTCATCGTCGGAATTTCTTCGGAAATAAAAGAGCATTTGAACAAGTCTGAACATATACAGGGAGTGGAAATATAGTTCGGATTTTAATATCCCCAAAAGTTCCTGGACCCACTCGCAAATACTGTCCTAAAAACTCAAACCGTCCGGTACTTCTGTGAGCGTCAATTCGTTACAATTCTGAAATTCTTAGAAATTTTCTCAGATTTGTTTGTTGATATATTTCTTTATTGAAATATGTCCATATGTTATCATGAAAAAATACTCATAGAGTTACATATCAAATTTGCGTGGAATTCTTGGAGACAATAAAAACATTGTACTTATTGTAAAATAAGTACAATCCACCAAGAACTTATTTTCGTGTGGATTGTCCGACTTCAACCGAATTCGGAGTCTACTTATAAAACTTTCACCTGATAGAATACGAAATTTTAATGGAGCCATAAATGGAAGCGAGCAGATGCGGCTCTGGAGAACTATTTGTCCTACCATTTCATGATGAAACAAGGCTGCCAACTTAATCAAAATTACATATTCTGCCGACACTCGAACCTCATTTCCATTTTACAGGTTTTACTCGTTTCTCCGTATATTTTAGCATGATGTGTCGAAGTTTTAAGTCGATTCCAATCTTGAAACATTCTTTATCAAATTTCAGAACATCTCTGACCATTTTACCTTAATTTTAGATATCACAGCAACTCAGGGCAACTTTGGGCAACTGACAAAATTGCCAAGAGTTGCCACTTACCCGTCAGGGATTGATTATCAGTTAACAATATTTTAGAATACTTAAATACAATTCTAATACAATAACTTTTTTACATTATTTATAATACTTTATATATAACATTTAAACATACTATATTCACAATACTATATAGCAATACTGAAATCTTGAATTTTTCACAATTTTTGAAACTCAGAAAATAACGAAAATTAGGAAAATATATAAATACATATTTGATTATAAGTCCATAGAATTGTGCTCACTTAGGCAATTTCGGAAAGAATGTAAATTCTGCACATTGGAAGAGATAAAAAATCTCATAATCTTTTGAAATTTCAGAATTTTGAGAGTTTTTGAGAATTACTGTTATTTCGAGATGATCTGATTCCGGTAATTTGTACTATGAATTACATGCAATTTTCTAAGTGCCCTCCGTTGTTTTCGGAGCAAAGTTCCACTCGTTGGATCAGATGTCGCCTAACATTTTCCAATTGGTTCGGCGTAATTTCGGCGAACGCATCAAGAATGCGTTGCCTCAATTCGCAAGGATTTTCTGGAGGAGTGTTGTAAATGTTGGACTTCACGTGACCCCACAAGTAGAAATCCAGCGGATTCAGATCGGGTGATCTTGCCGGCCAACGGATGGGGTCGGTGCAGGTCCCGATAACCCTTCGTCCAAAGTGTTCTCGGAGGAGACCTCGCGATACCAGGGCGTTGTGGGCGGGTGCTTCGTCCTGCATGAAGAAGACATTCTGCAGAAAAAATTTTAGAGAAGGTTGGATAGCTAAAAGACTCTAAGAAATTTTTCTCAAGGGACAGTGCAGATGCCAGGCTACCGAGATAATTAGCGGGATATCCTCTTAAAGACACCGGAAAAAAGGTGGGACACCATTAAGCTCTACATTGCTGCTCTACTTCAATAGCAGAAAACAGTCTGACATCACTTAGATTTTGTGGAAATTAAATGGGACGTTCCCGGAACAACACAAACTTATTGGGACACTAATTACACTCAGGAGAAAAATTAAGCCCTACACAATCTCTCGTAGAATTAGTTCTAAACTGCAAGGACATCAGTGGAATGGGTAGTTCCTTTTGGGACATACAGACATTTCTTGAAGACCACTTAAACGACAGGACAATTGTATGAGACACTGCGTGGCTACCGTCATAATTTGTGAGACACGTTTGAGACTAGAAAAAATTCGGACATCTTCTAAATACGGAGGAAAAGAACCCGAACTTGCTAGGACAACTTCAAAATAAGTCAATTCTGCACCATTAATAGATGACGTCCAACTGGGACATCAAAAGACAGTGGGAAATCACTTTTATTATGTGAAAATTAAATGAGACACTGTTAGGACACCAATAAAACGTGGGAATAGAAGTGGGACACCGCAAAAAAACGGGTGGAAAAAGTGAAAAACTGCAAGGACATCAGTGAAATGGGTAGTTCACTTCTGACACATACATACAGACATTTGTTAGAGACTACTCAAACGGAAGAAAAATTGTATTGGACACTGCGTGGCTACTGTCGTAATTTGCATGACACGTCTAAGATTTGGAAAATAATTGAAACATCGTTAAAGTATGGAGAAAATTAGCCTAGACCTGCTAGGACGACTTGAAAATGAATTTTTTCTACATTATTAATAGATGGCTTCTAACTGACAAGGAAGGTACCCGAAGTGTCCGACGCCAATTTTGATAAGATTGTAATATGTTGTAAGCGACCCAAATCTAAGCGACACGTGTTTTTTTTTAACTGCTGAAAATCAGTTTTAGAGGGTGACATCAACCCCCAAAGTAGGGGGTGTCAATCGTCCAAATGCCAGTTTCATTTACTAGCGCTCATTTTTCGCGGACAATATGTATTTCAATTTTTTTGTTGGGAGAAATGATGCAACATATATTTTTGGTGGGATCGACAACTGTATTTTTGGGGGTGAACTACCCCCTTGAAAATTTATTTTTTTAATAAAAAATCCAGATTGTCGCTGAAAATTCTGAAAAAAA